>CABHPQ010175993.1:943-14555 GCA_902168405.1 Peromyscus aztecus | reverse complement strand
AAAGAAAGAAAGAAAGAAAGAAAGAAAGAAAGAAAGAAAGAGGGGAAAAAGAAACTACTCGGCATCAAATTTTGGTGTAGGAAAACCAGTTTTCTTACAATGCTATTTTAAAACTCCCACTATTTCAAATTATGTATCTTTATAAGGCCGTATAACGAACAAACGAAAAATGATTTCAACCTAACATTTGACAATAGACTACGGCAGGAGGTATGAGAATCAAGCTACTAAGACAGACAGACAGATGGACAGTAAAGAGGTTTGCAAAAACGGTAAAAGGAGGCCACTTTTCTTTCTTAATGTGTTTTGGTGTTTTGTCTGCGTGTATGTCTGTGTTCCATGTGTGTGCAAAGAGAGGGTCAGATCCCCAGGAACTGGAGCTACAGACAGTTCTGAGCCCTTAAGTGGGTACTGAGAATAGAACTCAGATCCTTGGAAAGAGCAGCCAGTACTCTTAAAACATTGAGCCCGCTCTCCAGCTCAAGGTCACTTTTCCTGACAGGGCAGGGTTGGTAAAATCGTTTTCATTAAAAAAACATTTTTTTTTATGCTGATAGTAATGGGGTTGTTACAGTTATTTAAATGAAACTAGTTAATTTGTAAGCTCATAATTATACTTGGGGTAAGGTGTATTTAAAAAGGAATTAAGTAAAGTTGAGCAAGTTCCTTTACTTTAGGAAGCCTCAAAACTCTTGGGATAGCAGTTAATGTTGCAACTCCTGGAGAGAAGATAATGTAGCATTGCTCAAATGTGCACAGACACTTTTCCAGAGAAGTACTAGAACAAAGTCTGGGAACTGCAGTGACAATAGCAATCAGCAGATAGATGAAACCTAGCACGCTGGGGCCAGTGGGATATACACTGGGCTCAGCAGGTAAAAGCATCAAACTGCCAACCGGAGTTCCATCCCCAGGACGCAGGTGGTAGAAGGAGAGAACCGACTTCTGCAGGTTGTCCTCTGACCTCTGCTTGCACACACACACACACACACACACACACACACATACACACACACACACACACACACACACACACACAACTAGCATACCGATATCATGTGTACTATTTGGGAAATATTTTAATTATTCACAGGGGTGCTGGAGATTTGAACTCAAGTCCACGTGCTTATGCAGCAAGTGCTCTTACCCACTGAGCTACACACACACACATACACATATACACACAGACACATACACACAGACACACACACACACAGACACACACACATACACATACACACACACTCACACATACACATATACACACAGACACATACACACACACATACACACACTTGCACACACATATACACACATACACACACACACACACACACACATGAGTTTTAAAATTATCACGTATGTTAGGTATTATTATCCACAGTATTCAGTAGAAGAAACCAAAGGTGACTCCCAACACCTCATTTACAGTAATACTTCCTCCAGTCATGTTCTAATTTTTTTTGTCTAACTCAGTGATTTAAATATATTTGTTTATGAATCTGTCACTGCAAGTTTAGAGTATACCATGTAATAAATTATAAATGTGCAAATGTTGTTACATTAACACATTGTCTCTATAATAAATATAACAAAACCAAAAATATTATGAAAATTGAATGGTGACTTTTTAAAATAATTCTTGATTGATTGTGTTATTAATTAATATTACAAAGACAAATGTGGTTTTTTTTTTCTTTTTCTTTTGAAGCAAAGTCTCACTACGGAGCCCAGACCCTAAACTCATGAGTCTCTTGACTCTGCCTTTGGAATACTGGGATTAGAGGTCTGTGCTGTTATACCCGGGTCATATTTGCTCTTCCTAAAGATAATATCAATGAATAGACTTAATTTTGATTCTAATCTAATGTTTTATGGTGCAGTGATTTAAAGATCTGATTCTAGGTTCAGCTAGTTAGATATCTCTAAATCTTGGGGGCGGGGAAGAGGTTTCAATACTATAAAACAATACTTTAGATGTGTTTCACAATTCCAATGACAATGAACGGCTTCATATTTCCTATAAACTTTCCAAACCCCTAACCCCTGATTTTCTCCCACATTATTCTTTGCTCTTCATTTCAAATGCTGTTCCTTCATTTTCTTACAACTTACCTGGATTTACACCATGATATTAAGCATTTCAGTCACTGTTCAGTTCTGAGTGTGAGGTTAGGTCAGTTGAAAGCTAGATATATATGCCTGACCCAGAACACGTAACTCCAAAACCTTGTTCTGTTCTGTAAGCAAAACTCTCATGAGAGAGGTCATGACATTGACCCTAGGTGACACAGGTTTCATCTGCTCGAGCAGAGCTCCGGTGAGAGGATCAGTGACTTCAGAGTCTGTGTGCTTTCTAGAACACTGCATCAGTGAATAAGTAGAATAAATAAATAAACAGGACAGTTTATTTTGTAGGAAATTACTCCCTTAGTAAAGCAAACAATTATACCAATACATGAAATGACTCAGGAATGTCCGTGTTAGAGGCGTGCTCCCAACGAGCAGGTACGATTCTTGCAAAAGATCTGCCAACACAAAGGATGCGCAGAGCGTCTGTGACAACACCGCAATGTGATTGGGTCTTATTCCTCATGGAGAAACCGGAGTGAAGACTAACTCAGCGAAGAGAGGGAAGGAAGTGGTCTTCTGGGCCTTTCCTTCCTCAACACCCTCTTACGGACCCAGTAAGACACACCATCCTCTCTCATGATGTCAGGTTTGAAGCAGTGACTCCTTCCTGCTGGAGCATTTCCTGTTTGTCCCAGAAACTTAAGTGATTCTCCCCACCTCTTAGTTAACTCTTTCCTTTCAGCTGTGGTTGTATGGCATGATCAACTCGTAAACTACCTTTTTTTCTTACATTCAATATCTTGTGGTTTTATATTTGTAGAACAAACAAGGGTCAAGATTCCAGGCGGCGAGCTGGAAATGCTGGCATGTATCTCTCTGATGCTATATACATCGTCCCAGCCAGTACTCATCTGGAGGTGGAAGTAAATTTTAACATTTAGATTTCTTCAAAATCTTGTCACTTTTTCTCCCTATTTAAAAAAAAAAGTGTTGTGCAGTTAAACTCTAAACTGATACAAACAACCTTCAATAAACTAAATCCAAATACTTGGCAACTCAACTCCAACATTTTTCTCTTCTCTTGGGTGATGCTTGTCAGGCTTCAGAGTGGGTGGACTGTGGATGGAGAAGAAAATGTGACGGAGGAGGAGAGTGAGCCCCCTACCCCGTCCCCACCCCCACCCCCTGGTTCTTGTAAGGCCCATCTGAGAAGCTCTGGAAGGCGAGGATTTGAATCCTGTGATTCTATAGCAAGGGCTGAGATCAGCCTTTCTGTGTGTCTAAACAAGAGATAAATTATTGTTAACTTAAAATAGAATGTGGTGATTTAGCATGGCTTTAATTGGATTAGGGCTATAAAAGTACCTTTTGCTGCTAAAAAAGGAAATTCAAAATTTGAAAATGGAGGTTATACAGCTCCGTATGGCAAAAGAGCAGTGTTTTGAAAGGTTGTCATCCCCACAATAGAAGCTGATTTTATATTCCTAATGAGGCATGGGAGACAAAAATCTATTCTTGAAACGTTCCAGCTCTCTCCAGTGTTCTCTATTTAATTAGAATCACTCCCTATACTAATCTCCCCAGCTAACAATCTAATAGCCATTAGCAGAATTTATTTACTCTTTAACTTGCTACTGAAAGTTTAGGCTTCAGTCCAAGGCTTTAGGCAGGTAACCAAGAGGTTCGGCCTTTCAAGTAAAATCGTGCCTCATCTTTTTATTATGTGTATGAGAATTCCCTTGGAAGAAAGAAGAGAATAAATACATACATAAATTCAGAGGAGACTTTTTGTGGGGAGGGGCAAGTCAGGTGACTGAAAAGACAAGCCAATACTAATATACCTACCTCAGTGCACCTGAAAATCTTTTGAACTTGGAAGTTTAAGCAGATCTTTTTTTGCAGGGTAAGTTCATTCACTATGTAAATCATAGAGTTTAATAGTATATAGGGCAGGTAAATGTATGCAAAAGAAAAATAGATCTGCCATACTCAAAAAGTTAGCCTTTTTGTTCTTCTTCTATAATGGAAGAAAGAGCACTATAGGAGCTACTGTCGTGGTCTGTTTTGTATGGCCATGACAATACTTAAGGCAAGGTACTTTATAAAGGAAAGCAGCTATTGACCAAGGGATTTGGAGATGATGCTGCATCACGGCAGCAGGTGGAATCTCACACCAGCAAAATTGGGGACAGTATGATGGAAAAGGACTCAGGGTAGCAAGTTGAGATATACAAACTTGAATAGCAACCCACACCCAAGATCACCTGTGCAGCCTGGAGAGAGCATCATTTGCTCAGACGTCACTCCCTCAGTCCTGATTGGAGCCCCACGTGACCTAATCACCTTCCACTTCTTACAGTTCTTCCACCTTTCAGGATCTTGACCTTGAAAAGTAAGCTTCCATGACCTGAGCCTTTGGGTCATAAACTACATCTAAAACTATAGCAGTAACTAGCCTAGAATTTAAGAGTTCACTATTATAACTTCAGGATATTCCTTAGGCAACCTTACATAAAGATCTATTAAATTTCAATGGAACATAAAATTTAGTTTTGTGCCCTTTACACTTACAGTTCTTTTTCTATTTTTAGTTCTACCCAATCATACCATTTCTCGATATAATAATGAAATAAAATATAATAAGATAAGCCAAAAACTGACACATTGGAACCGGGCAAAACCAACAAACAGAAGCAAAAGAAACCAAGAGATGGCAGAAGAAACAGAGACCCACTCCTTCAAACACTCAGGAATCTTACAAAAATTCTTAACGGGAAGTCATGACAGATCAGTGCCTCGCTCAGCCATTGTCAGAGAAGCTTCCTCCCACAGCAACCAGTGCAGAGATCCACAGCTACCCAACATGCAAAGAGTGAGAGACCTTGGAACACTCAGCCCTAAACATGGAATTCCTGCCTTCAGGGCTCAGGGAACCCTGCAGAAGAGGAGTCAGAAAGAGTGTAGGAGCCAGAGGGGATGGGGGACACCAAGAAGACAAGGCGCTCTGAATCAATATGATCACAGCTCATATGAACTTATGGAGACTGAGGCAGCATGCACAGGGTCCGCATGGGTCTACACCAGGTCCTCTGCGTATACATCCCATCAGTTTTAAGATTAGAGTACTCACGTACTTCATCAGTTCCGGTTCATTAAAATGAAGGGCATGCGGGGCACATGAAATACATTTTCATGACTTTCTCTTTAAATAGGTTTCCAAGTTAAGCAATGAATCTATAAAATATGAGGGTTCCATGTAGTTATGCAATTAGAATTGCAGAGAAGCAGTAGGATGAGGCTGCTTCAGTTGAAGGAATAGCATTGGTGGAATGACAGTTACAACATGAAGTAGCATTAGAGTTTGTGTAGATAGTGTGGCATAGACTCTCATGTAAGGAGCAATTTACTGCCCGGGAGTGAAGCTGCCAGAGCAGAAACCTCAGTAGTGCAGAACGCCTTCAAGGGAGGTGTTGTCGTTTGAAAGCATTGGTGAGAGGAAACAGCAGTGATACCATGAGCATGGGACTGGGAACCAAAGAGCTAAGGCTGAGTCAAGGTATTTACCTTTGCTTACTGCATGCTTTAAATAAGTTCTCTCATCTGCAGCAACTGTGAAAAATAGGAATATCATCAGTATCTGCCTTCCAGACCCCTCTGAACTGCCAAAAAGATTCACGATCAAATTGGGATCGATATGTGAAAGGAACTCCTCCCCATCAATAGGACACTACTACAAAGTGTGAAGTTACGATTTTCCTCGATATGACTCCAATTCACAAGTCTGGAGCTCATGGGAAAAACAAAACAAACAAATACTCCCTCAAAAAAAAGTGTGTGTGTGTGTGTGTGTGTGTGTGTGTGTGTGAGAGAGAGAGAGAGAGAGAGAGAGAGAGAGAGAGAGAGAGAGAGAGAGGGCGCGCTAGGGTAGCATCATGAATAATGACAGTTAGTTTGAGATGCTATTGCTCCTATCCTGCTCTATCTGACAGTGGAAAGAAGCCAGCTGAAGCCACTTCCTGCACTTTTCAGTACTGTCTAAGGGACGCTGTTGTGCCACAGATCCGAGCACATGCTAGAGAGTAGGCTAACACATCTCTTTCAGGGGATTATAAGAACCAGTGTAAAGAAGACAGTAGCAACATAGCATAGTTTTAATTAGGAAGCAACCCACAGGGTTAAAATAGTTTTAATCCCTTCTTTATGTGAGAGTAAATTGATGCTCAGAGACATTAAGTAATCGCACCACAGGCCATTCAGTCAGGAAATGGTGGCGCCAGGAAGAGATGCTATCATTTATGTTACAAAGTCAGTGATTTTGGCTGTTTATATTGCATCAAAATTAATTTTTTGTGTTTTCCCATTAAACCTTCTACTAGGTAGCTTAAAACAATAAAAGATTATTCTCTATAAAGTTATAGAAGTATATGTGCTGTTGAAAGTATCAATTTTCATAATGGAAATATGGATTCTCTAAGCTTTAAGATGACTTTCTGTTTAATACAGGAAATTTAATATCCCAGCTGTTGAAATTCCATACAGTTGTCATCAGACAATTAATTTATAACACACTGACAAACCCCTGAAGACAGGACAAATAAAATGTAGCCATTCTAAGAACTGCACGATTCCTTGGGTTCTTGCTGCAGCTAGCTAGTTTTTTTTTTAATGATTTATTGATTTTTATTTTATGCGCATTGATGTTTTGCCTGCATGTACGTCTGCGTGAGGGTGTTGAATCCCCTGGAGCTGGCGTTACAGAAGGTAGTTAGCTGCCACATGGGTGCTGGGAATTGAACCTGGGTCCTCTGGAAAAGCACCCAGTGCTCCTAACTACTGAGTCGTCTCTCCAGCTCAACTGCTAGCTAGTTTTATCTGACAAGCGGAAGCGGCCACAGCACCCACAGGGCATTTGGGATGTTTCCACGAAATGAAGTAAGATTAATATTTAAATTGGTAAACTTTTTATAAAGCAGATGGCCCACTATAATGTAGGTGGGCCCTATTTAATCAATCAAAGGCTGTAAAGGAATAAAGATTGCTCTCCTCTGGTCTTGTTGGTATATTGGCTCTCCCTGGGTCTCCAGCCATCCAATCCCCTCTGCAGATTTTGAACCTGCTAGACTCTCTATATAATCACAACAACCAATTCCTGAAAATAAAATCACTCTCTCCCTCTCACTCTATTGCACTATAGCTCCAGTTCCGGGCTGTGTTGTGCTATTCAAAATCTGCATATCAACTGCAGGTGACTATTGCTCATGGGAAATTTAGATAATGTGTTTTCCCCACTTCGCTTCCCTTTTATGTTTCTAAGTGGATTTTTTTTTTTTAAACTTTGTGTTTGTCTTCCTAGTGCTTGCAGGCTATTTAAGCATTCACCAGCAGGGAAGGAGCAAAGGAGGAAAATTGTTGCTGACTAGATTTCACTGTCACCAATGTTCAAACAATTTTTGACTCTGTCGTTTAATTTATTACCAGCAGAGAACACTAGTCCACATTTCTTGATTTTTTGTTTGTTTATTTGAATATTTTTGTTTTGTTTGCTTGAGCTAGGATCTGATTATGTAGCCCAGACTGGCCTAGAACTGATGATCCTCTTGCCTCAGTCTCTCAAGTGCTGTGATTACAGGCATGAACCACCATTCCTGGCACTTTAAAAGTTTCCGATTGAAATCATTTAAATAGGCACAGAGTCCTGCTAACCTAAGAGGGGAAAATTAAGGATCATGTATCTAACATAAAAGAATACATATGAAATGACAGTTGACCAATCTAGAGAATGACTGTATTGTGGTCAATGATATTCAAGTGACATTTAGGGAATATCTAATGTTTGCCAGGCATTTGATATTGAGAAGTCTTCACTCCTTCCTTAAAATTCTTACAATCAGATAAGACAGATGAGTAGTTGTCACTACTCTAAATCATTACACACTAAATGATCAGCTGAGCTTGCTAAACTAGTCACTTCTTCATGTCTTTGCTTTCTTAAACACTCACTATCAGTGTCTAGACTGACAGACACTTCTTCATGTCTTTGCTTTCTTAGACACTATCACTTTTACTGAACTCATTCATCAAATACTAAGCATCAACTCTATGCCAGATGATGGGCATAAACCAGAGAATCCAAATGTAAACCAAATACAAAAGGTTTAATCGTGAGAAAGACACTAAACAAATAATCACACACACAACTGATGTGTGACGGACGTATGCTTTGACATAAAACAACTGAGCAGCGTGACCATAAACCGTCAGGAGACCTTACGGACATTAGGGGTTTAAGGACGTCCTGGGCGCTGTGGATTTTTTTCGATTGTTCAGGGCTTGCTTAGTACATGCAAGGCCCTGAGCTCAATTCCTGGCATGCATACACACACACACACACACACACACACACACACACACACATGGGTGGGGAGGGAGAGAAAGGCTCTTCAGTGCAAAGACAGTTTCTAAGGATGAATAAACATTTTCCAGGTGAACGGATGGGCGGAGTGATGGAAGAGACTCCTCTCAAAGGCACAATGGTCACGAAGGATGTGTATAGGAAGAGACTGGATGACACCAGGAGAAGAAGCAGGAGGGGATGCTGGGGACAGGGGTTGGGTAGAGAAGATCCTGTCTGTCAACACTCTAAACAGAAATGGAACTCTGCTCTGGAGAAAAAAGGACTATCTTAAACACAGGGTTGAATCCCATGTTGATTGTTATGGTAAAGGGCAGGCCTTTTAAAAAGTTCCTTGGAAGTGAGGCTACCTCTCTTCCCAGTGCTCCTTCATTTCTCCCTTACATGAATAAGCATCCTAGCTGGCCTGGTCCAGCCAGTCTCCTGAACAGGATTTTGCTTAATCTTGACTTGGCTTTCCCAATATCACATCACTATCTATTCAAGTCCCAGACAAATTTCTTCTCTTTTCAATCTTTGTTGCCCATGACTCCTTTTCTCAGAATATCTAAAATGACTCTTTTTTGCTGTTTTGTTTTTGTTTTTCCAGACAGGGTTTCTCTGTGTAGCTTGAGCTGTCCTAGAACTGGTTCTGTACAGACCTTGAACTCACAGAGACCCACCTGCCTGTGCCTCCTCGTTGCTGGGATTAAAGGCCTGAACCATCACTGACTGGCCAAGACTCTTATTTTTGAACATTTAAAATACAACAGAGGTTGGAGAGATAATTGAGTGGTTAAGATCACTTGCTGTTCTTGTGGAGGACTAGGGTTCCATTCCTAAGACTCACATAGTGGTTCACAAAAACCCATAACTACAGTTCAAAGCAATACAACAGTCTTCTGACGTTAGAGGAACCAAGCATGTCTGTGGTATACTTACCTACATGCAGGCAAGACACTCATACACATAAAATAAAATGAACTCATTTAAAATACAATGGATTGTAAGAGGCATTATTATGTTTGAACCGTGAGGAAAGTAAAAGCATTGCTGATAAATTTGTGCAAAAATCTTTTAGTTCTCTCTATGTAGCCCTGGAGGTCTGAAACTTGCTATGTAGACCAAGCTGGTCTCCAACTCTCATGAATCCACCTGCTTCTGCCTCCCAAATACTGGGATTAAAGACATGTGCCACCATGCTGGAATTCTCTTAGGTCTTATACAGCAGTTGTTACTTGTTTGTTTGTTTAACAAGAGAATTGGATTGCAGTAATTTCTCCAAGAATTAATTTTCCTATTGAATTTAAACCTAATAAAATATTCTTGATTTTGGAGTACTAACAGCAGTTAAATTTAAAATATAAAAACTGCATATATGCTCAATTTAAGTCAGACATTTTGATCAAGTTCCAGCACAGCAAATAACATTAAGCATGTTATGGTTACTGTCTGACCAATGTCAATTGGTCACTGATTACAAAATGCACTATAACTTTAGAAATAAATAAATGAAGATCTTAGAATTGGATAATCCTTTTAGTATGAACAATACCCCCAACTCTACTATGCTGTTTCTTTAACAACTGCTATTTCTATTTTGCCATATATCATTATTCATATTTTAGAAACCACTAGTATATCTTTATTCTCTGTTGAGTACATTCATTCATCGAGTGTTCATTAAGCATTTGTAGAGATGGGATATGTATGAGGCTCTGCTGCCACAAACAACTGCCAATAGAATCTACCTCCTCCCACCCACAAAACCATAGATTGATGATACCATCAAAAATTCACTTGGGAAATTATTAATTAAAGATGTGATTCCTGGCACTATGAATGAATTCCTCAAATTCTCTTTCTGAGAGAAGTCTCAAAGCAACTTTTGATAAAACTAAATTGTTGTTAAAGTTAACTGCAAAAATGTATATACAAAGGCAGGTGGCACATGCCTGTGAACTCAACACTTGGAAGGCTGAGACAGAATTGGTACAAGTTTGAGACTGGCCTTTTCTATACATATACTGTTAGTTACAGGCCACCCTGAGTTACATACTGACACCCTACTTAAAAATTAAACAAACAACAAACACACACACACACACAGAGAGAGAGAGAGAGAGAGAGAGAGAGAGAGAGAGAGAGAGAGAGAGTAAATCATAGTAACCAGATTTAGAGTTGCACTTTTGTAAACATAGGATACTTTTCATTTAAGGATTCCAGATATTTACCACTAGAATGGAAATCTCAAAGTTAAGGTCACATGTGGTGGTATTTTGTTCCCAAAATATTGTGCACCCTAATAAACTTATCTGGGGTCAGAGACAGAACAGCCACAATATTAAACATAGAAGTTAGGCAGTGGAGGCACACGCCTTTAATCCTAGCATTCCAGAGGCAGAAATCCATCTGTTCAAGGATACAGCCAAGCATGGTAACTCACGCCTTTAATCCCAGAAAGCAAGCCTTTAATCCCAGGGAGTGATGGTAGAAAGCAGAAAGGTATATAAGGCGTGAGGACCAGGAACAAAAAGCATTTGCCCTGGTTAAGCATTCAGGCTTTTGAGCAGCAGTTCAGCTGAGACCCATTCTGGATGAGGACTCAGAGGCCTCCAGTCTAAGGAAACAAGACCAGCTGAGGATCCGGCCAGGTGAGGTTAGCTGTGGCTTGTTCTGGTTCTCTGATCTTCCAGTTCTCCCCAATACCTGGCTCAGGCTTGATTTTATTAATAAGAACTTTTAAGACTCCTGCTACAGTCACAGTCACCTCCTCGTATCTGAACTCTCATTCACCTGACAGTCTTCCTTGCCGTGTATTGGGAAGACAGACAGCGTTCTCCCCACTGGTCTCTCAGCTTTCTCTGTAGGAGGAAGGACTGCTTAAACTTGACTTAATTGGTGTACTGGGCTAGGTACTTCTTGGTTACTGGGAGAGGTCCTAAGTATACTGCAGGCTGTTGGCATCGTCCCTGGCTTTCCCTTCCTACTGCCAGGAGCAAAATCCAAAAATGTTCAAGATCTTGCCAAGTGGACCCTGAGGAGCGAGGGCCAGACACCCAAGAAAGGAAGTGGATAATGCTATCAACCCTCTTCTAAGATTTAGCAGCTCGGTCTTAGATTATCAGCTTTCAAAGTGCAGTGAACATTTTTTTCCTCTCTTGTCCGTGGTAACACCATTTACAACTGAAACACAAAAACAGATATGTGGGAAGAATTCAGTCAGCGACAAGCAGTTGCCCCCTGCGCCCGTGGGCTTTTTGGTTTTGCAGTACTATGGACCCAACCTAGGGCCTCCCCAATGCTAGGTAAGTGCTCTACGTCTGAACTACATCAGTTCTACTGTTCTTAAGACAGTTCTCTGATTCATATGGAAGACTCAGAAGGCCTGGTCCTGGGCTCATCATATGACTTCATAGATGATAAATAAAAAATCAGTACTTTGTGAAAGAACTGGTAATTTCAGTATTTTTAAAGTTTTGCTCCATAGAGTGCAACAAAATGAAACCAATTAGGCTTTCTACTAACTCTGTAGGTCAGACTCCAGGAGACATCGCAGCTAAACGCAAGTGTTCAGTCCCTTACTTGATGAGTCAACAGTCGGGAAAACAGTCCCCTAGAGCAGTGGTTCTCAACCTTCCTAATGCTGTGGCCCTAAATACAGTTCCTCATGTTGTCGTGACTTCATAACTGTAATTTTGCTACTGTTACGAATCGTAATGTAGATATCTGTGTTTTCTGATGGTCTTAGGCAAACCCTGTGAAAGGGTCTTTTGACACCTGGGGTTTGCGACCCACAGGTTGAGCACCACTGCTTTAAGGCATCCTGGAAAAGATACCAGCCTTCTTCTGAGATTCTGTGTGCACTGTTACGTATTGTTTGGTGAATGCAGGGTTGCTAGGTCACTAGGCTTTATAACATTCACAGTGACCATTATTAGATAGGCATCCTTTTTTTTAAACATATTTTAATTCTTTGAGAATCTCATACACTGTATTCTTATCATATCCACCCTCCCTCTTAACTCCTCCCAGGTTCATGCCCGGCCCCCCCCCCCAATCTCCCCATCCCCTCCCAATACCACATCCTTCTGTCTCGTTTTTGTTTTTAAATAACCCATGGTGTCCAATTTGTGCTGCCCACGCTCTGATGAATGTGGGGCCATCCACTGGAGTGTGGTTTACCTACATCCTTAAATGCTGTTCCGAACTTGCAAAGGACAGGGTCTCAGACTGTTTTCTACTGTGAGCAGGCAGATGCCTTTTGTTTACCGTGGAACAGTACACGGGGAGTTTGGCCAAGCTGGGGCCCCCAGTAAGAATCTGGAGAGATGAGAATTGATACAAATAAGTTTATCAGAACGCTGCTGGAGTGCCAGAGCCATGGATACAAATCAATACGCAGGATGTTATTTGGATTTCAAAACACTTCAAAAACAAAAACTATTTTGCTTAGGTCCTAGAGATAGGCACCTGGTTTTAAGAACCACGTGCTTTTTTTTTTTTTTTTTCCTATCAGGATAGAATTGCAGTAAAAGCCAACCACTTCTTTTCTTTTTCACGTTTCCCCTGTCCTCTTTTAAGTGACAAGATAAAATAATGGGTTGATGGCTAGAGAAAATTTGTAGCTAGAGTTTTCCTGCCTGGCCCACGGTCAGGATAAATCTCTTTCACCTGCCAGTCCCACAGCCGCTCAGACCCAACCAAGTAAACACAGAGGCTTATATTGCTTACAAACTGTATGGCCGTGGCCGGCTTCTTGCTAACTGTCCTTATATCTTAAATTAATCCGTTTCTATAAATCTATACCTTGCCACGTGGCTCGTGGCTTACCGGCATCTTTACATGCTGCTTGTCCTGGCGGTGGCTGGCTGTGACTCCCTCCGCCTTCCTGTTTTTTATTCTCTCTGTTAGTCCCACCTATACTTCCTGCCTAGCCACTGGCCAATCAGTGTTTTATTAGCAACACATTTGCCATACAGAACATCCCACAGCAAAAAATTTCAGTGAGAACTTAAGCACTAGTAAGTGGGTCTTTTCAACTTAATTATGTCTGTTCCAGTGTCTTCCTGTATTTTGGTGTGTGTGTGCACTCGTTTACATACAGGAGCATATGTACATGTACGTGTGTGCATGTAAGGGTCATAG
>CABHPQ010175992.1:0-26637 GCA_902168405.1 Peromyscus aztecus | reverse complement strand
ATATTTGTGTAATCTGTCAATTACATTTGACAGCTGCCGCTAATGCTAGGAGGGACCCTGAAGTCCCTGCCATGAGGTGTAAGCACAGCCTCGTGCACAGGTGACACTCACTGTAGGGGTACTCCTGGTTTTTGGCTAAATTTTACGTTTTGGGGCGTCTTTCCCGATAGATTCTGAGAACCCTAGCCAGTGAACTCCCTCGAAAGAGGGAAGAGGAAAACGCCCTGTCTCCTTAATATCAAATTATGCTCTACATATTTTGGATCGGTCACTGGCACATGAATTCTTCCAACCATGAACTCTGACGTTGGAGGACCGAAAATCGCAGCCTCGACACACCCAGTGGAGGAAAAACCAATCTTGCGTCCTGCAGAAGCGGCCGCTGAAGTGATGCAGCGGCGCCCTCTGGCGGTCAGCCTTAGTGCTGCACCCTGGGATGGCTCTCGCGTCTCTTGGGATTGACAATCTGCGACCTTACACCTTCCCAAGGGAGCAGTTTAGTCAACTCCAAAGGCTCCCAGACCAGAAGAAGTCTAGCGCAGAGGAGCCCTGGGTCAAGAGAACCCCAAGATGAAGCTGACACGGACTCTGACGCCTTTGGAAAGGGACAGAGCCGCGCAACGGTAACAGCATCTTGAGGCTCTGCTTCAGGCTGCACCGAGTTCGGAACTTGTCCCTGAGTGAGGTGGGAGCAGGTGGAAGACTGCAAAGGTGAATTTGCCTGAAACCTCCAGGGGAGCTCAGGGGTCCATGTCGCTTCCAAAATCCCCCCACCCCCACCCCTGGCCCCGACACCCCTCCTCTGGGACCTCTGGAACCTCCCTTCCACTGGCTACCACCACCGCCAGCACCCCACCCTTGACCTTGGCTGGCTACAGGGTTTGGTATAGGGCGAGGTGTGGATCGGGGCCAGCATCCCCCACAAGCTGCAGAAGTGTTAGAGCTACACCCTGCCGGTCCTTCACCCTTCCGTGGCTCCCCACGACTTTTGGGTACCACTTTCTCCACTTCAAGGACGGCCCTGGCTTCCTGACGGTTCTTCTGTTTCCTTTTCTTTCTTTTCTTGGTTTTTCAAGACAGGGTTTCTCTCTGTAGCCCTGGCTGTCCTGGAACTCACTCTGTAGACCAGGCTGGCCCTGAACTCACACAGATCCTCCTGCCTCTGCTTTCCGAGTGCTGGGATTAAAGGTGTGTGCTACCACCATCACCCAGTCTTCCATTTCTTTTGAGTCCTTCTCTAGATTTGAAAATGGACTCTGGGGCCACTGTGACCCCAGGGGCTGTGTTGGTACGGCGCTGTCCCCTGGGCTTCTCTGATGCATGTTCCCCTCTGCTGCGTGGGTGGCCCATCTGCCTCCTCCAGAAACAAGGTGGCCAACAGGTGGCGCTGTGGGGCCAAAACCTGCACCGGACGCAAAAGCTCAGGGGACCGTGTGAAGCAAAGAGAAGGTATAGGAACCGGGAACTAGAGGGTGCAGGGTCCCTCTAAACACATTCTGCTTGGGTGTGTACTAGTAAATACGGCTGTAGCACCAAACACAGGCACACAAGTATGTTCACACATATCATATCTACTAGTAAAATGTATGTTCACACATATCATATCTACATTCCTATCAGTGTATCTTTCATACATACATACCTTCATATGTAGGTGCACAAAAATTAGTATATATATATAATATATATATAATATTGTATGCATGTATGTGCAAAACTGTGCTGGTTAGTTATATGTCAACTTGACACAAGCTAGAGTCATCAGAGGAGGGAGCCTCAGTTGAGGAAATGCCTCCATAAGATTGGGCTGTGGGGTATTTTCTTCATTAGTGATTGATGAGGAGGGCCCAGCCCACTGTGGGTGGTGCCATCCCTGGGCTGGTGGTCCTGGGTTCTATAAGAAAGCAGGCTGAGCAAGCCATGGGGAGCAAGCCAGTAAGCAGCACCCCTCTGTGGCCTCTGCATCAGCTCCTGCCTCCAGGTTCCTGCCCTGTGTGAGTTCCTGTCCTGACTTCCTTCAGTGATGAACAGTGGTATAAGCCAAATAAACCCTTTCCTCCCCAGCTTGCTTTCTGGTCATGGTGTTTCATCGCAGCAGTAGAAACCCTGAAATAATAACATATGCACATACAGACATAGATGCTGAGGCACATACACTGGTATGTATGTGTGTCTGCACGTGTGCACACATGGATTTGCACATACACATATCTGTATGCATCAGCATGAAGGGCTGCCGCTGGATTTTGCCCTCTGGAGGCCGCGGAAGGCAGTGGCTTCTGTCACTAAAGAGAACTCTCGATCTCCTCTGTCACAAAGATTTGCAATAAAACATGCCCTTAACCATCCACCTACTACAATTAAAAAAAAAAATGATTTACTTATTTGTATTGGTGACTGAGTTCAAGCTGTCGGTTACTATCCTCATTGCCCATCAGAGTAACTCCAAGGAGAAATGATTTACCTCGGCTTACAGTTTCAGAGAGTTCAGTCCATCGTGGCCGGGGCAGCATGGTGGAGCAGTTCAGCTTACACTGCCAGGAAGCAGCGGGTGATGATACACCCCTCCAGGAATCACCCTCCAGTGACTTACCTACTCCAGCTGGGCTCCGTCTCCTAATGTTTCTATAACCTCCCTACCTGGACCAAGCGTCAGACTGTAACCCGTTTATAAAGCAGCCGTGCTTTTGGAGACCCCAGCGGGCCTTTCTTCCCAGATCTTACCATAGTGTCTGTCTGTGAGGATCTCGGTCCCCGTGTGCTGAATGCTTAGGTTCCTGGAACCTGTTTCAGAAGATCAGCTTGTCCTTTGACTGGCTCATAAAACCATAGTAAAGGAGAAATGGCCGTGCAGCTTTTTGCTGCTGGATTTTGGGGATGATAAAGCAAAAGTAGGCTGGTGACCCAGCTGAGAAACAATGACTACCCATGAGCTCTATGACCTTCCTGGGAACACATCGGCATGCCCAATCTAAGGGCCAGTTTGGGGCCTGAAAGTCGACGGTTGTGACACAAGCCACCGCCTGTGGCAGCCTCTGGGCCAAACTCCTCACACATCCTGTAAGCTGCTTGCTTTCTCCTTTATAGGACTCTGACTCACGACTGATGGAACGGAGTGTCTCAATCCTGCTCAAAAAGCTCATGCCCTGGTGACATCCGGACATTTCTCAACCACTGTAGGGTGAGGCTTCTTAGGTGGCGGTGGAGGCTTGCTCCTTCAGGTGTCAGGACCGGCAGTGAGCTCACCTGAGGCAGGTGCCTGTGGGTTGCCTGGGTCTCCTCTCCCTCTCCTCTCATAGCAAAGAAAATCCTGGTACTTAAAGAAGCCACCCCAAGCCCCGCTGCATGGAAGGACAGCTCCCAGTTAAAGACTGTGATGAAGCCATTGTCTCTCTGTGGGCTTTGAGTCTCTGGGTGACACGTCAGTCTCTCCAAGCTTCATTTCCCAGCTCTGTCAGGTGGTACTAACAAGGCTTGCCCTTTGTCCCAGGGAAACTTTTGGGAGGGGGTACCCGGTGGATGGACAGTCTAAGCAAACAAGGGCCCTGCGCCTGGTGTAGCATTACCAAGTACACAGTGTGCAGCGTGGAGAGCTCCGTGAGGGCCTGGGGTGGGGCCAGCAGAATAGAGCTGTTCCCAGGTGCCAGGTGCCGGCTGAACCACCCCTTAGATGCCCGGCAGTTAACATCAGAAGCCGGGAGTGGGTGGGGCCAAATTCCTGCCTGCCAGCCCCACAAAGGTCCCTTCCCAACGTGAGTCTGAGAGTTCTCAGTTCTGCTAGACTGCTCATTTTGAAAATACAGATTTGCTCCAACACAACTGGCAGATTAGGGAAACATTTGAGCGTGATGTGAATTTAAAAGTTCTGCATGTGCCGGGCAGGATGATGTCCTCAGAAAGGCTAGGTGAATGCTGAGCAAGGCACACAGCTGGTCTGGGTCTAGGCAGACACACGCAGACTCTACACCCTGCACCGCCCAGCAACCTTAGTTTCCAGCTTGTGCTGGGAGTCACACCCAGCCCACATCATCTCTACAAATTTTCCCTCTTGCAGAATTGCTTTGCTTCTCAACGCTCCACAGCAAAGATGTCTGCCACTGTCTGTAGTCATTTCCTTAGCAAACCTCAGGTCTTTGAAGAGGCAAAGTACCATGTTTATTGTAGTATTTGTCTTTTTATTGTATGTGTGGGTGCAATGTGTGGCAGGTGCTTTCGGAGCCTAGTAGGGGCATTGAATTCCTTGGCATGGGAGCTACAGATGGTTATGAGTTACATGTATGTGGGTGCTGGAAACTGAATGTGAGTCCTCTGCAAGAACATTAAGTACTTCTAACTATTCAAGCCATCTCTCCAGTTCTAAAGTGACAACCAGTGCATTGGTCAGGAAGTTAAAATGAATTTCTTAACCACTTAACGTGAAAACTCTCTTTCACTGTCTCTCTATCTGTCTGTCTCTGTCTCTGTGTGTGTGTGTGTGTGTGTGTGTGTGTGTGTGTGTGTGTGTGTGTATGTGTGTGTTCATGGGCAAGTGTGCAGGGTCTTGTACCAGAGCACTCAAGTGGAAGTCAGAGTATAATTGGACAACTTTTGGTAATCAGTTCCCTCCTTCTATCATTAAGGAATCCACCTCAGGTCAATATGCGTAAGAACGGGACTGGAGAGATGGCTCAGTGGTTAAGAGCACTGGCTGTTCTCCCAGAGGACCCGGGTTCAATTCCCAGTCCCACATGGCAGCTCACAAACTGTAACTCCAAGATCTGACACCCTCACATAGACATACATGCAGGCAAAATACCAGTGCACATAAAAAAAAAAAGTAAATAAATTATTGGGGCTGGGGATTTAGCTCAGTGGTAGAGCACTTGCCTAGCAAGCGCAAGGCCCTGGGTTCAGTCCTCAGCTCTGGGGGAAAAAGAAAAGAAAAAAAAAAGGTGGTGGTGGGGGGGTGTCTGTCTTGACTTGTCTCCTCAATGCTATGTTATTTGAGGCAAGTTGTACCACCCACCCATGGTCCCAAACCACACATTCTGGTGTCTTACAGGAAAGAATCCTTAGCCAGAGGAAGAAGGCATCAGGATCTAGGACTCTACAGGCTTGAGATTCAGTGTTGCTAGCAATATACAATTGCTGTGGAACAATCCTTCTGGACACTATGAATATGTGTTACTCTCATATAATAAAAGATTATTAATAATCTTATAATCATATAATAAAAGGTTAATAAAGGGCTGACATGCTAGTAGCTGGGCAGGAAGTTAGGGGGGAAAGCCAAACTGAGAATGGTGAGAAGGAGGGCGGAGTCAGAAGAGATGCCAGCCAGCCGCCGAACAAGCAGGACATGTGGAAAATGAGGTAGCAGGGCATGAGCCACGTGGCAAGGCATAAATAGAAATATGGGTTAATTTAAGTGTAAGCGTTAGCTAGTAACAAGCCTGAGCTATTGTCCGAGCATTTGTAAATAATACTAAGTTTCTGTGTGGTAATTTGGAAGTAGCTGCCAGGACAGGGAGCAGGCAGTCAGGACAGGAAAACATCTCTTTACATATAATAGTGATGGATCCCCAGGCAGCCATCCTGCCCTTCTTGCTCTCAGTTTCTTCACCTGTCAAGCGGACATGCTAATACTAGACCCACCTGCCTCATGGAATTGCTATGCGCTTCTTAGACCAGGACTCAGGGCTCCCTGCTGTCTCTTGAGTTGAATCCGGCCCCAGCACCCTGAGTTTGGTAACAGCATCTTCTCACTGATGACGCCAAGCAGGAGCTAATGGGGAAAGTGACTCCAGAAGATGACAGAAAGGATGGGTGACGTTGCGTCATTGTAACACTGAGTCTGAGTGGCAGCTTCGCTGCCTGGATGCGGTTGGTGCTCTGGGCTTCCACAGAGAGGTAGGGCAGCCTGCTCCCACTGGGCCCACGCCTGCCGGCGGGTGTGTGGACACCAAAATGTGTCTCACATGGGTAATCTTCTCTTATGGTCCCAGTTTAACTTCAAAATGTCTCCCCGGTGGATGGTGACATGATGGTTGTCATAACAACCATCTCTTGGAAGGCTTTCCTTAGTACCAGAAGTGAATTAAATTCTTACCCAAGTTGCAGCTTTCATTGCTTTAAAAATGTATCTCCTTAGGTGTTTGTATAGGGGTGTGTGTGTGTGTGTGTGTGTGTGTGTGTGTGTGTGTGTATGAGGTGCAGGTGCCCTTGTACATGCATCGGAAGCCCGAGGAGAATGTTGGCTGACTTCCTCTGTCACTTTCGCCTTATTCCCTTGAGACAGTCTCCCTCTGTGACAGCTAGGCTGGCCAGCCTGAGAACTCCCAGGACTCTGTTCCCCAATGCTGTCATTACAGGCACATAGAGCCAAGCCCGGCCCTTTTTGTGAGTGCTGGGATTTGAACTCAGGCCCCCAGGCTTGCATAGGAAGCTCTCTTACCTACTGAGCTATTTCCTCAGCTTCCTTCCACCTTTTCTTCCCCCAGACAGGATCTCATGCCTCCCAAGCTAGCCTCAAAATCACTATGTGCTGAGAATGACGTTGAACTTTGACCCTGCAGTTTCCCATCTCTCAAATCCTGCAATAACAGGCGTGTACCACTGCACCTGGTTTATGAAGTGCTGGGAATCACACCCAGGGCTTTAAGAAGGCTAGGCAAGTAGTCCACCTACTCTGCTACAACCCGAGCCCCTCCCAACTCTCCTTGCTGAGGTAAGACACAGGCAAGAAGGATCTAAGGGTGATGGTGCTCATACCTCAGATTAGCACAGCTTGACTTGGAAAGTCAACATGGAATCGGGCCATCTGAGTCACCCAGCAGGGATTACCTTCCGATTGTCCCGTGGCCCTGCTCCAGCGGCAGCCTGGGACTGCCTCTGTATCCAGTAAGTATGCAGCTGTGGCCAGGGACCTCACCCAGAGCTGAGAAGGTGCAAGTGCCCGGTCTGTTTACAGTCTACCCTTTGCGTCAGGATGATGGGCATTCAGGAAGATGGGATCCTAACTTGGCCAGAATCATTGAGCTTGCCCAAACATGGCTTGGCGGAGTGGAAAGGGGAGACATCGTTGAGTCACACACATTGGATCCAAGCTGTAGAACTGTCACTCACTAGCAGCATAACCTTCCAAGTCACCCCTCTGAGTCCTGTCCCCCATATCTGTCAAGTAAAGATGGTGGCTATGCAGGGTTGGTGTGACAATCAGACATGTGCCCGTGGCTAGGTGGCAGCTCTGTGACACTGGAATACCTGAGGGTCTGAATGTCAAGATCTAAAGACCTGCTCTGCTGGCTCAGTTCCAGCCAGCCTGTGGGCGGAACACAGACAGCAAGGAGGCCAGGCTGCTTTCCCACAGGGAGCATCCTGTCCACGTGTGGTCCCTCCCCACGGAGCCACGAACTAATGGGTTTCTATGTGAAGGAGCCCTGTATTCTAACTGGAGTCCTAGCAAGTCTCTTTTGAGTGTCCGTGTGTTCACGTTTGTGCCTGTGTAGGTGTGCATATGTGTGAGTGTGCATATGAGTGAGTGTGCATATGTGTGAGTGCTCACGGAGACCAGAGGAATACCTCAGATGTCACATGTCATCTTGAGGTGTCATCCAGCCTTCCTCCACCCTTCCCTTCTTTCCCCCCTTACATTTCTTCCTCTCTCTCCTCTCAGCCCTCCCTCCCTCCCTCCCTCCCTCCTTCCCTTCCTTTCTCTGTTCTGTCAGGGTCTCTTGCTGGCCTATAACTCACCACGTAGGCTAGTCGCGCTGGCCAGCAGGCTCCAGGGATCCGCCTGTCACCACCTCCTCAGTGCTGGGATTACAAGTGAAAGACACACTGCTGCTGCCGCCGCTTCCCCCTCCTCCCCCATCTCCCCCACCTGCTCCTCCCTCTCCTCTGCCTCCTCCTCTTCCTCTTCTGCTTTCCTTCCTCCCCTTCCTCCCCCTCCTCCTCCTCCCCCTCAACCTCCTCCTCCCCTTCCTTCTCCCCTCCTCCTCTCCCTCCTCCTCTCCCTCCTCCTCTTCCTTTCCTGCCTTCCCTCCTCCCCTTCCTCCCCCCTCTACCTCCTCCTCTTCCTCTTCTGCGTTCCCTCCTCCCCTTTCTCCCCCTCCTCCCCCTCTGTCCCCTCCTCCTTCACCTGCTCCTCCTCTTATAATGTGGGTCGGGGGACTGAACTCAGGTCCAGTAAGTACTATACTGACTAAGCTATCCCCTCAGCTGCACTTTTAGTAAGCTTCATTGAACATGAGAAACACATTGAAGACTTTACAGATACCTCATCACCTCTTCATTCCAGTCCTTTATGTGACTTTCTTACACAGCTCAGATCCACCTGCCTGGGGACGTCACTGTCCACAATGGGCTGGAGCTTCTTAAATCAATTAGCAATTGACAGAATGACCCACAGGCACGCCCATAGGTGCCCATCTAATCTGGCCATCTCTTCGGTTGACGTCCCCTCTTCTCAATTGACTTCATGTTTGTGTCGAGTTGAGAGCGGACGCTAACTATGTGAAGTGGGTGGCCGTACCTTTAAACTGTAACTGGTTCAGTATGCTTGTACTTTTCCCTCTGGTGATAATGACGGTTCCATTTCTTGGGTGCTCGCTGTAGTGACGGGCCCTCTAATTTATCCCCAGGAGAGTCCTGTGAAGTAGGTATAATTATGCCGGTGTGCATGTGCAGGGACAGGCACAGGCTCCTTCGGCGGGCTGGGTGACCAACTCATCACTGAGGCTGAAACCTCTCTCTAGGCCGCTCTGCGGCTCCCGGACCCTGTAAAGGCCACTCTAAGGAAGCCCCTGGATGGGAATTTAGACCCGGGCATTATGCTGCTCTACCAGCTTACACCATCTCAACAGTGAGTGCTTGGCAGTTCTGTGCTGAGCTATTTCCCCATTCCTTTTAATGTTTTTTTTTTTTTTTTAATCTACATTCTATAGCTGTATGGGAAGATCAGTCAGTGAACTTGGTTTTCAATTTATCGTTTGCACCTCAGAATGAGACCTGCCCTGCCCACGGAATACCTCTAAAAGGCGGCTCCGCCCACCACACCCAGCTCAGTATGGCGCAGGGCTGAAGGTAAAAACAATTAAGTTCTGGTTTACAGTTTATTCTTCAGGCTTCTTTGATTTTTCTCTTGCATCCTTTGAAGTTCAAAGTCCAGAGGTTTCTGAAACCAATAAATGACAAGCGAGCTCAGAACTGAAAGAGCCCTTACAAGGCCGTCCATTCATTTATTCAGCTAACAGCGGTGTGTGGCTTTGTGGTGCTGTCCAGTCTACAGAGATGTTCATGCCTGACCCTTGACCAAATCTGTGATGGAAAGAGGATGTAGTGTGGAAATCAAAGGGAATTATGACGAAAGGAAAGTTGAGAGAGCATCTCAAAATGCAGGCGGAGGTCACTGGAACAGGATGGACCTGCATCTCCAGCTATGGCCTGGATTGTGACTTTCAGTCACCTGTACCCTCTGGCCACAGGCATTGGACCAACCAGAACACTGAACAGGTTCATTGTATTCAGGGACTGTGATGCTTATCAGCAAACCAGGCCCTGGGGCTGGAGAGAGAGCTCCACACTTAAGAGCACATGCTATTCCTGCTAAGGTTCCTGTCACCAACGTGGTGGTTCACAGCTGTCTGGAACCCCAGCTTCAGGAGATACAAATCCCTTTTCTGTTGTCAAAGGGCACCAGGGATATGTGTATAACCACACATATACATACAGGCAAAATACCCATATGCAGCAGGGGGGTGGTGGTGGTGGTGGTGGTGGTGGTACGTGCCTTTAATCCCAGGGCTCTGGAGGCAGAGGCAGACAGATCTCTGTGAGTTTGAGGCCAGCCTGGGCAGACTACACAGAGAAACCCTGTCTCGAAAAACCAAAAATAAACAAAAATATGCACACACACACAAAATAAATCTTTTTTTTTTTTTTTTTTTTTTTTGAGGCAGGGTTTCTGTGTGATAGCCCTGGCTGTCCCGGAACTCAGTTTGTAGATCAGACTGGCCTTGAACTCATGAAGATCTGCCTGCCTCTGCCTCCCAAGTGCTGGGATTAAAAGCGTGTGCTACCATGCCCAGCCCATAAATTTTAATTTTTTAAAGAAAGTTTGTTCCGGGGTTGAGGATTTAGCTCAGTGGTAGGGCGCTTGCCTAGTAAGCGCAAGGCCCTGGGTTCGGTCCTCAGCTCCGGGGGTTGGGGGGTGGGGGTGGGGGAAGAAAGTTTCTTCCATAGACATTTCTTTTCCATGCATATTCTTTCCTTTAACTTCTACCAACTTTCCTTCCCATGCAAGGGTCATTGTCCCCACCTTCCTAAGAACGTGGATTCAGGGCTCTCGTAATCTGTTCCTAATACACCAAAGGAAAATCCTCTTCACTTCTGAGCTGGTACTGACTGATGTAAACAGGCAACTCTAACATCTGGCAGATCAGAGCTGAGGACCCAGCCTACCTGGGGAGCCCTCAATGGCGCCCCAGAGGAGGGGAGAGCCTAGGCTCAACCTTAAAGGATGAATCAGTGTCCAGGGGGCGATGGGTGAGCAGCTGCAGAGGAAGAACCCAGAGGAACAGTGCCCTCAGGACCCAGAGAGGGCATGGTGTGTGCTGCCATGCGGCAGCAGTTAGGATGGACCATCTCATGCTCCTGGAAACAGAGGAAGGTGACCAGGAGAAGACGAGAGAGGGCAGTTGTTTGTTTTTACTCTTTTGGGGAGCCCGCCACCCAGCTTCCAAATAAACCACACATGGAGGCGTATTCTTAACTATAAATGCCCAGCCTTAGCTTGGCTTGTTTCTTGCCAGCTTTCCTTTACTTATATTATCCCATCTACCTTTTGCCTCTGGGCTTTTCCCATTCTCTTGCTTCTGTAAATCTTACTCTCACTCTGTGGCTTGCTGTGTAGTTGGGTGGCTGGCCCCTGATGTCCTCCTCCTTCTCTGGCTACTTCTCTCTTTCCTCCCAGATTTCTCCTCCATGGAATGTGGGTGTAGTTTTCTCTATACTGCTTCCTACTATCTATAAATAAGGGTCCCTGAGAAAAATCTGAGATCATGACCAAGTCCTGGGAAGACCAGCAGTAACCTTGGCTGATAGATATTACCTGTCAAGTTTCAGGAGGCCTCTCCTGATCAAACCTGATCCATATTAACCCTGAAGTAATCCACAGCCTCTCATCTCCTGTGGGAACAAAACTCCAAAGCGTTTTTCATTTCCATTTGACAAATATTTTTGTGCTGTGACTTGTGGATCCCACACACATACAATGATTTTTAAAAAATTGAAATAGATAGATGGAAGGGGTATGCCATCTGCAGATACAAACTTTGGAATCCTTGCATGCACATTGAATCAACAACCAGGTTAATCACCCACGGAGAATGTGAAGAGAAGGTGGACCAAAGGCCTTCGGAAGGTGAGGGACAGGAATTCAGAAGAGCACAGGCAAGGGGCAGGAGAGGTCAAGAGGCCGCAGAAGCCCGGAATTGGGAGTTATTGAAGAATAGCTGTTCAGACAAATGGCCAGACAGAGCTGAAGAGATTCTCTTGGGTTTGGGAAAGGGAAAAAGACCCTGGAGAGCTCAGACTCCTCCAGGAAGCTGGCAACGGGTGGGCAGGTCAAAGTCAGACTGCCACTCACTGAGGGATGAACGACAGGAAGGTTGGAAAGGAAAGGGAAGGGGGATGGGGTAGCTCCGGAGGGCGGAAGGAGGCGTCCTTTATAAGGTTCGTCAAGTTTGAGCGTGTGAAAGTCCACAGGAGAGAGGGCGAGATGGAAGTAGAAGCAGGACTGGCCAGACCAAACCCCGAGGATGTGATTGGTGAGCTGAGCTGAGGCAGGATGACCCGGGGTGCACCACACAGGAGGGGTCTGGGCAGGTCTACAGGATGCCGGTGAGTGTGAGGGAGGGAGAGGGCACAGACCAGGGTGTGTGAGCAGAAGTAAGTTAGAGGTGGCTCCAGGCGTAGATAGATGATACTAACTGCAAAGACAGCAGCAGACAACCACACTGGGACCTGAAACCCCGATCCCAAGGCGTCAGTCCCCATAGCAGGCAGCCACCTGGGACCCGAAACCCCGGTCCCAAGGCGTCCGTCCCCAGAGCCGTGCGATTCCACCCGCTGGCTGGCCTGGCTGCTGATGCAGAGATGGAAGGCTGGAGGGGTAGTCTGTGCAAACCTCTGCCCTCAAACTCATGATCAAGAGATAACCAAGGGACAAAAACAGATAGTATTATCATGTCGTCCTTAATCCCTTGATAGGCAGTGTTCTACATCTTTTGTCTTTCCTATTTTTCCCCAGACATATCTTACACAACCCATGTTGGACTTCTCTCATTTATTGAGGATGGCCTTGATCTTCTGATCTTCCAGCCTCTGCCTCCTGAATGCTTGGATTACAAGCATGGACCACCACTACCACACCTGAATCATGATTTTTTTTCCTGACTCATGATTTCACACACACACACACACACACACACACACACACACACACACACACACACAGTATTATATATATCTGTGTACCATGAGTGTGCCCAGTGCTCATGGAGGGCACTGGATTCCTTTGAAAATGGAGCTACAGATGGTTGTGAGTCACCATGTGGGTGCTGGGAATTGAACCCAGGTCCTTTGGAAGAACAGTCAGTGTTCTTCACTGCTGAGCCCCCTCTCCTGCCCTGATCCTAAATACTTCAAACAAATACCTGTTTAGTCTTTGAGGACTAACTAGTCAGTATTTCGCCATTTTATGCATTAAGACATGGACGCACAGAGAAATTAAGATTCTCTGATTCTCAACCCAGGTCACCCAGCTCGAGTGTCATGGTACGAGCCTGAGACCTGCCACACTGCACCACAGCATGACCTCCTTCATTTTCCTTCAGGCCCCATCCAATCAAATGGCAGGAAGTCGGTCTCCAACAGTGTACACCCCTCCCCATCATTCCAATGATGGCCTGCAGCCTTTCATGGTTACGACTCCTGGTTATAACCATACCCAAGAAACTTGTGTGATGCGATGTGAGTTTTGGGTGAGGGGATGTGTGGGACACTGGGTGTGCATGGAACACTGAGATATCCTCTGTCCCTGAAGCTTCAGTCAGGGTCCGTGTAGGTCAGAGTGGTGCTCCCTTCCCCTAACCTTAAAGTCTGTGTGTCCCGACAGAAAGGTCATCTCCCTGCTTCCTTCCTGGGCACTGTGTCAACATTTCTTCTTTACCCCCAGTGTTCTAGAAGTTCTAGCCCTTTTTGTTGACTTCTGTCCATGGGTATGTCTGCTTTTCTGGCCCATATCTGGGTCAGTAGAGTGGCGCTTCACCTCTGGGACAAGGGCCTAGGACAGGCCTCAGTTCATGCCACTGTGGGATCAGGGCCCCTTCTCTCCCAAACACTCTTTGCAGTTGGGATTAAAGCGAAATCTCTTAGGCCCGCCATCAGCCTAGCCAGGCCATCCTTGGCTACTGTGTACACATGGGCTGAGTACTTGGCTTCTAGGGGTGAGGGAGCGTCCTGATGCTCCTATCCTCCTGAGCAGAGTGGTCTCAGGAGGATGGTTCAGGCTGCTGAGCAACCTGAGAGGCATGTGAGCAGGTCTAGATGTGAGCAGGTCTGGATGCGAGCAGGTCTGGGATTAGGCATTCAGCAAGGCCAGTCAGACCCCAAAGAATGTGACTCCCTGGGAATGTGACTCGAATTGAGACTAGACCACCATCTCTGTAGGTTTGAGTGGACCCTGGAGGTCACCAGGGTCAATACTGGTAGCCAAGAGGACAGAATACTACCTAGTGGTTATAAGCCAAGGCCTTTATTTCATACTGGGAGAATGTTCTAGAATCTCACATGCATTGAAGACCTGGTAAGACCCACCCCAGTCTTAGAATGCTGTCACTGTATGCCAGGCAGTGATGATGCACAACTTTAATTTCAGCACTGGGGAGGCAGAGGCAGGTGAATCTCTGTGAGTTCAAGTCCTGCCTAGTCTACAGAGGGAGTTCCAGGACAACCACAGTCATACAGGGAAATCCTGTCTCGAAAAACCAAAAGAAAAAAAAGACAAAAAACAGAATACGATCACTGCAGTGAAAGTTAGGTCAGCTCAAAGGTGCCAATTAGGGATGGACAATTTCGGCTATAAAGTGTGCTGAATTCCAGCCCAACCCTGCTGTGCACACACACCCTGTCTCAGTTTCTACAGAGTGCTCTGGTGTGGGAGGGCAGGGCAGGGGCTGGGCTCTCACCCTCTGCTTGTGATTAAAGTGGTTCTGAGCACTGAGGGAACCTGAGGAACAAGGAGACTCCCCGCGTCCAGGATCCTCCCAGCTCACCTCTGCCCCAGTGAGGCTGGTTCCGTATTCTTCAGACACGCCAGACTCACACCCATCTGCTTCTTACACAACTTCTGATGGGCCTCAGGTACACAACACTGACCAGATCACAACCTTGGACTTTTGATTTATTTTTATTATCTTGTTACTACAAGCATGGCCCTACCACAATACCTACCTGCCTTCTGTTAATGAGTGTAGAAACATCACGCCTTGGCCTTTGTGGTTAATGTTAAGTATAAAAAGAATGTGGGGGCTAGAGAGCCATGGCTTAGAGTCTGCTGCATAAGCACAAAGAGCTTTGTTTGGACCCCCCCCACACACACACCATCACCCATGTAAAAAGCTGGACACAGTGGCACACGTCTATAACCCTTTTGTGGGGGTATGAGGTGGGTAGATAGGTGGATACCCAGAAGTCACTGCCCACCTAGGTTAGTCAGTTGTCAAGCTCAGACTCAGGGAGAGACTCTATCACCAAACATAAGGTAGAGAATGATGGTTGTAGAATATTATTTTAAGGTGTGTTACTTTGGTTTATGTTGCATTTGTTTAACTCTGTGAAACTGTGTTACTGTGCCTGTCTAGAACACCTGATGGTCTAATAAAGAACTGAACAGTCAATAGTGAGGCAGGAGAAAGGGTAGGCAGGGCTGGCAGGCAGAGAGAATAAATAGAAGGAGAAATTTGGGGGGGGGAAGAAGAAGGAACATATGAAGGAGGAAGAATCAGGGACCAGCCACCCAGCTACACAGCAAGTCATGGAGTAAGAGTAAGATTTACAGAAGTAAGAGACCGGGAAAAGCCCAGAGGCAAAAGGTAGTTGGGATAATATAAGTTAAGGAAAGCTGGCTAGAAATAAGCCAAGCTAAGGCTGGGCATTCATAATTAAGAATAAACCTCTGTGTGTGATTTATTTGGGAGCTGGGTGTCTGGGCCCCCCAAAAGAGCAGAAACAAACAACAACAAACGATAGAAGAAGACACCCATCGCTGACCTCTGTCCTCTACACTTACCGGCACGTGTACCCCTGCACGCACACACACGTGTACTATACAAACACAGAAGTAGTGTGGCAAAGCCTGGCGAGGTGGTGTGTTCACAAAGTGCATTCCCTGCTACAAATGAGACGGCAGTGGGAGAATTCTGAGTTTGAGGCCAGCAAGGACAGCATAGGGGACTCAGCCCGGGGCTTCCTAAAAAGTCAGATCATGGACAGGCATGAACACCTGAGGAACCAACACCCAACCTGAAATCTGGGGCCTTCCCTCTGGCTTCTACGCCGCTGAGTGGTCCGCCCTCCACCATCCTCTCTCAACTCCACAGTGGCCACCATCCTGAATCCTGGGCATCTAAGTCTCTTTATTCTCTTCTCCATCCTCCCATTTCTCAGTCCTAACATGAATGTTAGATTTTAATTACTCTTCTGATTTTAAGAGGGTGTCATGCCACATGGAATCTTCTAGATGATGACCCTTTACCTATACTTTTAGGGGTCATCACGTAGTATTTTGGCTGTTGGGCGATCTTCCGTGGCATGTACCGCAGCACAGTTTGCCCACTGGGCTGCTGGCATTTGAACATACCTGATAGAAACACTTGTGTGTGTGCATATTTCTTGGGTCTACAACAAGTGTGGCTGCTAAGTCAGAGGGTGTGCAGAGAGTTATTCGAGCGTTTTCCAAATTCACACCGGGACCAGCAGCAGGCAAACAGCGTTTGTGAGTATTCATCTTCTCTGGCACTTGGCATTGTCAGATTTCTAAGAGTGTTGCTTAGAGGGGTAGCCTCAAGGGCAGCTCAGCATGTTCTCTGTTTTCTGCTCAGCTGCCCTTCAAGGTTCAGAGTTATGGACACCTGACTGAGAAGCCCTCCTGGACTAGTGCGTGTCCTCGTCACTGGGCCACCTGAGTGTTTGATGTCTTCAGCCACCTTCCCTTGACTCTGCAACATCAGGTACATACGATATCTTTCTAACTCTCCCAGGAGCTTTGAGTACATGGCATTGCACATCTCTGATCCTTCAGTTAATTAATGCTGCTTGAACAAGACAGAGTTCCTGTTCACAAAGATCAGAGGTATCACACATCATCTGTGAGGGAGGCAGCCGGGTCCCTGAGTCCTTAGGAGACCGGGACAGAAGTGAGACCTCTGGCTTATGGCTGCGTCAAAGCGTAGGTAGGGAGGCCAACTACCCACCCTCTGAAGGCCTTTCAGCAGTGGTTGCTTGGGGTGTGACTTCCCCCAGCAGGCTTGCTTGGGGCCTCTGAGGTTTGAGCTGTGTCAAGGGTCAGGGACTGAGGATTTCCCTGGAGGCTCAAGGTTGGCCTTCAGCCGGGAGAGGATCAAACCACCAGTTCACTGGTGAGCAGGCTCTGGAGGAACAGTCTGAGTACTTCAGAGGTGGAGAGAAACTTCAGGCTCTCATCAGGGAGATGAGAGCCTAGAAGGTCTTCCAGAATGTTCCAGTATATGAACTCAGGCACTACCGGCACATGACTCCAACCATGTGGCATGATACTTCAGGTACCTTGTGCCAAGACAGACAGGTGAGGCAGAAGTGGATGGCCAAGTGAGCTGCTTGGGGACTTGGGCAAGAGTGTTGGGAACTCTAGCCTATTAAAAGTCGGACTGAGGCCTTTGTCTCTTGGAAGAAAGATGGCGGCCAAATAGAAGCAAAGATTAGGCCAAGAAGCCAGAACTCCTCCTACACACTTGCCCTCATTGGAGATACCTGGGGACCCATGGAGCTCATTCCCTGTGCCGTGGAGCCAGGCCTGGTGGAAAGGACTGTAATCCCAGCTAGGGGCTAGATTTGAGGCAGGAGCATAAGTAATGTCGGGCTGGGCTGCAGAGTGAGTTCAAGGTGAGCCTGGGTAACCTGAAGACAGTCTTAAAATAAAAAGCAAAAAGGGACAGGGCTGCGGATGGTGCTCCGTGGTAGAGTGCTTACCTGTTACGTACAAAGCCCTGGGTTCTCTAGAATTGCAATAAACAATCAATATCTGTACATGGGAAACAGGTGGGAGAGGGAGGGACCGGTCCAGATGCTGTCCTTCTGAGCCCGTGGTGTCCCACGTGTTAACTGGGTTCTTCCCTGGCCTTTGTTCCCAGGGATATTCGAGTGGGACCCCGGTACCTTCCGTCCCAGCCTTCTTCTGTTGAGATAAACAACACTCCCTTTCATCCCTTCAGTTTAGTGTAAGCACGTGCAACCCCTGAACCTGTATCCTGTTTTTTTTTATTTTTTTATTTTAGTACATCTGGCAAATTTATTTTGTTCTCTTTTTTTTTAAATTTTATTTTATAATTTAATTTAATTTTACATATCAGCCACAGATTCCCTTGTTCTCCCCTCTCCCGCCCCGCCCCCACCTGCATCCTGTTTAATCTTGCTAATATTTCAAGTCACAAGTTTCCTCGTGGGTCCCCAGCCTGGGCTGCGTCTGAGTGGAACCCAGTTGCTTCTGATGGGATTCCCCGTCACCAGCTGTCCACCCTACAGTGAGGACCAGCATCCAGTAAGTCAGCGTGAAGGCGTTTGAACAATTCCGGCTGTAGAGCAAGGGGATTGGGGGCATGGAAGAGGCACATTGCAGGGGCCTGATATGCTTTTCTTTTCTTGTTTTGTTTTGTTTTTTTGAGACAGGATTTCTGTGTAGCTTTGGAGCCTTTCCTGGGACTCACTCTGTAGACCAGGCTGGCCTTGAACTCACAGAGATCCGCCTGCCTCTGCCTTCTGAGTGCTGGGATTAAAGGCGTGCACCACCACTGCCCGGCTCTGATGTGCTTTTCTGACCACAGCTTCACCAACCTGTTCTAGGTGCTCCTTCACCCTATCTACGTGCACATGTGGGCTCCGCGTGAGAGATGCTGGGGAGCAGAAGCCTGACTCGGCTCTTGCCCTCTGGAGGCTCAGAGGCTGGGGAAGAGAGTCTACCCAGTGGCTGTGACACAGCTCCTGGGGGGTGGGGGGGACTGAGTTCAGTTGCCTTCATGTTTCCTGAACTCAGACCCTGCCTCAAGAGGGCGGTACCCAGCTCTGTGACGAGCAAGGTGAAACTGACTATGTGGTCTACATCCCCTGCTCCTTGGTGTCCTGGTCTGTCAGGGATGACACAGGAGCCACCTGTCACCAGGCCTGCTGTTTGTCAACTGTTTCACAGTCCCCACAGTGAACTCTCACAGCACAGCCAGAGGCCACCGCCACCCCCACGGAATCCAAGTGAAAGCTCACTGGGCTGGCTCGGTTTGCTGGGTTTGTGAGCATGCCACGATGGCATTAATGCTCGGCTTCAGAGTCCCAGTTTCTCCATCCCCGGGTTCTGCCTCCAGGGCCCCAGTGGAGATGTAATGGCATCTTTTTTTTTTTTTTTTTTTTTTGTCAAATGCCTGGAACCAAGCCTGCATCCATGTGGGTTCCTGATGAGAGACATCTAGTGTGGCCCCACAGGGAGCCATCTTCTTCTGTCTTCTCTCTCCCTCACATCTCCCTGCTACCTCCCAGATGAAACACAGGCACCCATTTCCCCCTTGTAATAATTAATACGTGTGCCAGTGTGCTTATGGAAAGCAGCTCGGTCTGTGTCTCACATCTCTAGGGACCCAATCATGTCTGGCAAACAGACTCCCAGATGCGAGGCCAGGCACCGTCAGCCAAACAAAGGGGAGGAAATGATCCAGGAAACTCTGACAAAGAAAGCAATTACTTGGTCTGACGTGCACGGGTGGCTCCTGCCAAGACTGGGCCTCTCTGTCTCTATCACCTGAGAGATGGTCTGTGCAGGCAGAGAGAGGTTTGGCTAATGGCTTGCACCAGCCTTAACTCCAGGCGTGGAGGCTGCATCCCGCTGAGCAGCGCAGGTCCTCAGGTGTTCAGCTCTGTGCAGCTCCTTCCCAAGTCAAAACTCTAGTAGTCATGCTGGCAGTCAGGGGTCCCCTCCCCTTTCCTCTTCTGGAAGTTTCTCTCCCCTCTGATACTCGCCTGGGCCTGGTGGGTGGGCCATCAGCTAATCCCACTTGGGATGTACTGCCGGGGCTATCATTTAGTGGTAACCGTGCAACTTACAGTTCCTCAACCTTCTACTCATGCCCTCTGGGCTTCACTCACAGTATCCCTGTGAGCCGGGCATTAATGTCGCCAGTTTAGATAGGGAGAAAGGGAGGGGGAGGGAGGGAGAGGGAGGATAGAATGGGTTCATTCCAGGCTAGCAAAAGCGCTGTCAGCAGCCAGCCAAGACAGGAGACCCCAACTTCAGCGCTCTCTCTCTCTCTCTCTCTCTCTCTCTCTCTCTCTCTCTCTCTCTGTAATCATATTCCCGAGTGGTAGGTACTGTGTGAGTGCCACAGTGTCGTGCTTGGGTGTCAGTCCTCCGCTTCCGTCTTGTTTGAGAAAGGGTCTTTCTTTTGCTGTCTGTGGCTATGTACACCAACGCTAGCTGCTGGTTTTAAATGCAGCGCTTGTTACCCTGTGAGAAAGGTCACGAGGCACGACAAAACCCAGTATCAGAGCTTTATTAAGAGGATGGGGGGGGGGAGAGACAGAAGAGAGGGGAGGAGTCTGTGACCGGCTTTTGAAGGATTTCCCTGCCCATGCGCACGTGGGCTTACGGAGCTACGCCATGCGTGTGCAGATTGCATAATCGTGTAGCGCACTGATGACGTAAGACGTGAGACCCCTTGCTTAGCTACTGAACTGCACATGTGAGGTCACATAGCTGGAGGAACGGCAGAATCCTAACACTGGCTGCCCATGATCCTTCAGGTATTCTCTCAGCTCTATTTCCCATTTGGGCATAGGAACTCTGGAATTACAGACTTGCATTGCTGGTCCAGATTTATATATAGGTTCTGGGGATTTGAACTCACATCCTCAGGCTTGCATGTCAAGTACTTACCCATCAGTCCATCGCTCCAGCCCCTCAGGACTCTGCTCTCTGCTGATCTGATTGTGTCTTCCCACAACGCCCTGAGCTCTTCAGAAAAATAAGTGAGCGCCACAGGAGTGAACTTATACTTTTAGTGACAGAATTCCAGGCCTCAGTGAGAAGTAGTAGGAAGTTAGCTTGGCTGTGGGAGGCCTTCCTGAAGCATGCCAAATTATGCCTCCCAGGCAGCTGACTCCCGTGGGTAGAGCTGGGGGCACAGGTCCAGTGTCACAATCTTCTGAAGCAAGACAGCATCTCCCTGCAGGGGTTTGGAATCCTGGCAACCAGCGAAGATTGGCAGAGTGGAAAACTGCCCCAGCCTGATGCTGTGATAGCTGCTCACTGGACAGCCTCCAGGGCAGAGATACAGGGAGATAGCTCCAGCTGGCCCTGCAAACACTGGTTAGTTCTCCCCACCCTACAAGGTGACAGAAACCATTTTCCAGGTACACTGACAAGGTGATAGTCTCCTTGGTTATTCCACAGTCAACCTGTCTCCTGCATCCTACAGGGTCACTCATCAGGAGGGGACCAAATCGCCCAGTGAGCATCTTGTATTGGAGCAGAGCCCCTCTGCCCGATAGACTGGTCCAAGTGTCCCATAGCTAGGGGAGACTGTGTTCCGGCACATCTCTCTGTTAAGAGTCACAGGGCGAATGCGTAGGGGCAACCAACCTGCCTCTTGCCTTCTCATTTTCATTTATTTTTTCTTCCCTTGGTGAAGCTGCTTGGTGACATCAGTCTCCACATTTACTTCTCAATAAATCTGTCTCTCCCGAAGCCACTGGAATCTCAACGGAAGGACTTCATAGACTTTGAAGTGTCCCAAGAGTTAAGGATTGTCACCCTTCTGCTTTTCAGAATTGTTGGGTACTACATCCCCATGGAATTGCATGATGATTTAGGATGCCGTGTAAAACATGGGTGGTGGTGGCACACACACCTTTAATCCCAGCACTGGGCGGACGGGGGTGGGAGTTGGGGGGGAGGGTAGGAAGGGGCAGGCAGATCTCTGAGTCTGAGGTCAGCCTGGTCTACAGAGTGAATTCCAGGACAGCCAGGGCTATATAGAGAAATCCTGTCTTGAAAAACAAAACAGTCGGGCGGTGGTGGCGCACGCCTTCAATCCCAGCCCTCGGGAGGCAGAGTCAGGCGTATCTCTGTGAGTTCGAGGCCAGCCTGGGCTACCAAGTGAGTTCCAGGACAGTTGGGTCTACAGAGAGAAACCCTGTCTCAAAAAACCAAAAAACCAAAACCAAAACCAAACCAAAACAAAACCAGCAACAAATAAATAGGTAGATAAATAAATAGATAGATAATAAAATAAAGACACTATAAAACAGCAAATCAAGTCTAATATGAAATTACAATGCTAAAATTTAAATACTTTAGAAAATGACTTTCTTTACAGTTGTAAATGACTATCTTTGGTGTGTCTTGTGACATTCATATATTATATTTTAGTGACTTATCATTCCTTCAGCAAGTGTTCCTTGAATGTCCCAACCGGCCTCTGTGTCAGACAGGACCTGACAGTATGATAGTTACAACAGAACAAGCCTTGTCCTAGACTCTCAGCCTCAGGAGAAAAAGGGGTTCTGAGTGACCAGTAAGGCCCGAGGGAAGGGACGGGTGCTGTGTTCTCTAACAAACTTGTGCTCCGTGTCTGGTGTCTAAGTTAGGTGACCCGTCTTCAGGGTTCCTCCAGTTCGCTCCAGTGAGTTTCATGCCACTGAAATCAGAGGCTCGGCCCTTAATTTTCCAGACCTGATGATTTCCAGCCTTACGTGGATTCTTTCGGATTTTCATGTCATAGGGAGAGAAAAAAGCCCAAACAAAACGATTCCCGAGATTGACAACCAGATCTCCACTCCCAGAAATGCCTATGGCTGTTCCTCTGGGCTTCCCAACATCTGGTGTACTGTGGACCTGGGGCCTCCAGCTTGGCTCCCTGGAGCCCTGTCCCTTCCTGGGGCCCACAGGAAACTAAGTCTTCTCCATCTCCAAGCAGTGCACAGTCAGAGGTCAGAAACATCTGCTGGCCTCCTGAGGGCTTATTTGGTCCTACCCCAGAGCTTCCTGCATTTGTACCAAACACGGGGGCTGGTGGGGGCTTCACACCTCCATATTGACAGTCTACCCCTTGGTGGCTGCCCAGGTGAGTGTCCTGCCCAGCCAGCAGCTTTTGTCAGCCTGTGTTAACGCCTGTCTTCCTGCCTGGCAAGTGTTAGTACTTAGCACACGATCGATCGTCCTCCATGGGAGCGCATCTTTGCTCTATTCTCACCGAATCCCACCTCTAGATCTAACGGGCAGCACTGTGTGCTTCCTGGAAGCACCCCCAAATGAGCGTGGCATCCCTCAGGACTGTCAAGGCAGAGGGCATGGTAATGTGGTCTTTCTGCAGCACGCGTCACACTCAGTGAAGGATTTGTGCGTCTGTAATTTTGTTTTTATGTTTTAGAGATGGGGGGGGGATCTCATCTGTCCCAAGCTGGTGGTGAACTTGCTTTTTAAAAGGGAATGAACTTGAACTTCTGATTCTCCTGCCTCCACTGCTGGCGTGCTGAGATGACAGGTGTGTGCCACCAGCCAGTGCCGGGGGAATCCAATCTAGGGCTTTCTGCATGCTGGGTAAGCATTCTACCCACCGAGTTGCACCCCCAGCCGGGGTCTCTGTGTCTTTGTAACCCCTATTCAGCAATGCCACAAGGTTGTCTGCGCTGATGGGGCATGTTCCCCACGTGAGTCAAGTGACTCAGTCACCCGGTAGGGCAGTGGTTCTCAACCTTCCTAACGCTGTGACCCTTTCCTCATGTTGTGGTGACCCCCAACCATAACGTTACTCTGTTGCGACTTCATAACTGTAATTTTGCTACTGTTACAAATCGTAATGTAATTATCTGCTGTGCGGCCCCCACAGGGGTCCCCGAACCACAGGTTGAGAACCACTGCTATTTAGGAGGGTGTTCTAGTTAGGTGATACCAATTTGACACAAACTAGAGTCACATGGGAAGAGGATCCCCTCCACCAGCCTGGCCTGTTGGCAAGTGTGTTGGGCATTTCCTTGATTGATGATTGATTTGAGAGGGCTCAGCCCAGTGTGGGCAGTCCCCGCCCTGGGAAAATGGTCCCGGCTTGTATCAGAAAGCAAGCTGAGCGAGCCAGTAAGCGGGATTTCTCTGCTCCAGTTCCTGCCTCGGTTTTCCCCAGCGGTGGACTGTAACCGGTGAGCCCAACCCTTCCCTCCCCAAAGCTGATTTTGGTCAGTGTTTATCGTAGCATCAGGAAGCAAACTAGGACAGAAGAAGTGGGGGGGCTCTCTTACTATTATCTTTCATGTGCCAGAAAATGAAGTTTTGAAGAGGCTGGGCTAACGACCCAGCAACCCACAGCTGTCATCACAGGTCTAGATTTACACTCAGGGTGCCTCGCCGGCCGCCATATTGTATGGTCTTCCTAGCCCTTCTTTGACAGTCCTTGTCCATTCATTGAGGTCTCTGGTGCTTACTTAGTTCCTGTTTGAGAAAAAGAGAAGGGACCCCTGAGCCCAGGGAAGTTAGGGGGCCCGGGGCATGTGGAGAGGCTTGAGAGCCCCTCAAACGCTCCTGTGCCTGCCTCTCTGGTCCTCTCTGCGGAGATCTAGCGGGCATGCGTCTAGAGCAGCAGTGGCATGCGTCTACCTGGGCCTTGTCACGACAGTGACGCCTGCCAGCTCAGGGAACATGGTTGCATCTCCACTCTGCACCTCGGCTCTCTTAATTTTAATTATTTTTAACCACATGTCTGTGTGGGGATATGTTCATGCAGGTGCCTGAGGAGGCCAGAGCTATCAGATCCTCTGGAGCTGGAGCTATATGAGCAGTTGTAAGCCACTCAGTGTGGGTGCTGGAGACTCAACTTCTCTGCAACAGCAGTACATTCTCTGAACCATTGGGTCATTGGGTCATTTTGTCATTTCTCCAGCCCCAGCTTTTTTTTTTTTTTTTTTTTTTGTGTAGCCCTGGCTGTCCTGGAACTCACTCTGTAGACAAGACTGGCCTCGAACTCACAGATATCTGCCTGCCTCTGTCTCCTGAGAGCTGGGATTAAAGATGTGAGCCACCATCACCTGGCCCCAGCTTGGTTTATTTTTAGACTGATTCATTTTTGGGTAGTCCAGGCTAGCTCAGAACTCTGTCTTCCTGCCTCAGCCTCTCGGTGTTGAGGTTACAGGTGTGTGTGTCCCTATGACCAGCTAGAGGATGCTGTTTTAAACTGTGATGTCATGCTCATCCCTCCCACCGTCTCCCCCTCCATCAGTATCTCTTTCTAGATATTGGTCCTATTAAGTAGCTTCAGGGGGCATGCTCATTAACTCCGCAAAGGGAACAGATGAACATAGAAAGGAGAACTTTTTGGCTTTTTTAAAAAAATTTTTGAATCTAGGTTGTTTCATGGAGGAACTTTCTGTGCTGTGAGGAATGTTCTACACCCTATTCAAGCAGAATATAAAGCGTGTGTGTATTTGTGTGTGTGTGTGTGTGTGTGTGTGTGTGTAGGCCAGAGGTCTACATGAGGTGTCTTCCACTCCTTGGGGGTCTAAATGTGGGTGCTGGGTCCTCAGGCTGCTTTGACAGGTACCTTTCCCACAGAGCCATGGCTGCAGTCCTGTACACATAGGACTCCTGAAAGCTCGAGATGAAACAAACCTTTAGAAGATCAGAAAGGACTGAGGGTGCAGACAGTGATGTGTGTAACAGAAAGTATGGGATGGGAAACTGAGGCCGAAGGTGGTTAGTGTGACATGGAGGCAGGCGGATCTCTGAGTTTGAGACCAGCCTGGTCTATAGCAAGAGTTCCAGGACAGCCAGGGCTGTTACACAGAGAGACCCTGTCCCCAAAAAACAAAAACAAAAACAAAAACAAAAAAAAAAGAAAAAAGAAGAGAAAAAAAGAATAAGAAAGTCAAAACGACACCAAAAATCAATAAAAAGCAAAGCGGGTCTGTTTAGTCCCTTTCCCAGGATGCACCAGTGTAGCCATAAGAGGAAAACTGGCCATGTCCTAGTTTCCCGGTGAGGCTTACGGCAGAGGGAGCCTGACATTTGGATTCTCTCTAATCTCGGCTTCTCTGATGGTTAGAGTTCAGTCGTCAGCATGGTGACTTGGACATTTAGCGTGAGTGACTCCATGTTGACTTCGAGCTCGGCTGGGTTGCTCCAGCCACTGCACCCAATACAATGGCTGTCTGTAGTGTGTTTTTAAATGCCCTTGTGTATACTTGTCATTTGAATCTTGGTGGTGACACTATTTGTGTCCTCCTCTGTGACACTTACTTCAACCCAACACAGTGACACTAAAATCTGGTTCTCGGGGCCACCCCCTCACTTTCTCAGTTGCTAGAGCTGCCTTGGGACACTTGCTTCTCGCCATAGAGACCTCCTTTCTCCTCTGATGACCAGGGTCATCTGGGAATCAATGCCTAGCTTGTCTCCCGGATGGAAGTCCTGTGCCAAAAGATGCCTACTGCCCACCTCTCACAGTTCCTGGGCAGTTTCCAGCCGCTGAAGATCCATCTGATGATTTTGCTGGTGTCAGCATTCTGTGAGAGGTGGGTGTATGGCAGCGGAGTCATGTGGGGCAGCCAGAGCTCTGGACCAACCCGTAAAGCTGGGTAGCACACACAAACAGGGAGTCAGATGGCCTCATAGCCTTGCTTATAGAAGCGAATGAAAGCAGTGACGAAAGGATTCAAGCCAGATGCCCATGTCAAGAGCACAGCTGGCTGGTAAAAAGCAGTTGTAGGTATGGGCCTCTGAGTGTTGCCACTCACTGCTGGGTACCTGTGGGCAAGGCCCCGCCTCCTCTAACCAGTATCCTCCCTTTTATATTTATTACCTGGAAACCAGATGTTATGTGGCCCAGGCTGGCCTTGATTCTCTATGGATTCCCAGTTGGCCTCAAACTCCCTGTGTAGCCAAAGCTAGCCTACAACTTACCCTCCTGCTACCATGGCCCCACACCACCACATCCTGTTTTTATGCAGCCTGGGGGTAGAACCTGGGTGCTACGCATGCCGGGCAAGCATTCCGCCAACTGATCTGCATCTCTAGCCCAGCAAGACTTCCTCCCCCTGTAGACAGGGCCTTGGACATCTCAGGATGGCCTTGAACTCCTGATCTTCCCTAGTGCTGGGACTTCAGACATGTGCCACCAAGCCCGGTTTTGTGACTTCCCTTTGAAATGGACACAGCAGCTACCTTACGGTGCTACTGTGAGCTTCAACAAGGAAACCGTTGTGCAGAATTAGAGAGGCCAGTCTGCATCAAGACCTCAGCGGATTTGTTTCCTGTGATTATGATATTAAGACATTAAACCCGTCCAGGGGTCTGTGCCTGTTAACCCCGTAGAA
>CABHPQ010175991.1:0-22350 GCA_902168405.1 Peromyscus aztecus | reverse complement strand
GGGGACCGCGGGGCGTTGGCGGTAACGGGCCGGGGGCGCCGCGCTCCCGCCCCGGCGGGTGGCAGAGCGAGGAGTGGGCGCCGCTTTGTGCGGCGGGACAGCCTCGGCTTGTGGCCCCGCCCCAGTCGGGCGGCTCTGTGCATTTCTCCCACGGAGCGGCGGCTGAGGGGACCGTGGGTGGCGGCCCTGTGGCAATACGGCAGGTTGAAGTCCGCGCGAGTGTGCGGGAGGATCGGCTTTCGGCCACCCGCGGCGATACTGGTCCGATCCGGGATGGTGGGCTTGGTCTCCACGGAGCCCAGGAAGCCTGCAGGGCCCTGGTTCCGGGGCCCATTGTCCCACCCGCGGGCCACGCGCTCCTGCCTCTGGCCTCGGCAGTGTGTGTACTGGCCCCGGCCTTGGGCGCAGCGAGCAAATCTGAGCCCTGTTCCTGCGGTGCTCCTGTCCCGGTGGTGACCCGCTGGGTCCCCGGGTCCGCGCAGCAGGTGCACCTCTGCTAGGGCGGGGCTGGTCATCGCCTCCCTCCCTCACTTCCAGCCCAGGATCCGAGTGACGGTCCTCTGCCTCCCTACTCCTAACAAAGGAGAGACCCGGTCTCCTCCCCCTCCCCACGCCCACCTCCGAGTGCGCGGGGCTGCGAGCCGACTCGAGTGGGTTTTCTGCGCTCAGACCCTCGGACCTCAGCCCTTCCACGCCTCCTCCTTCACTTCTCCCATTGACTTTGGCCGAATGAGTTCACCCCAGAGCAGGCTTCCCTTGGAGGAGGAGGTTGTCAGTTTCTGGGCGGGGCCATGGATCCATCCATTGTCTCTGCAGTAGTATGTAGTATCCCCTCCTGATGCTGGGACTTTGCTTGCCACCAAGTAGACTGCATTTTGGGGGGGAGCGGGGGTGTCCAGACTGGGAGCCCTCACTGACTTGATGGGAGGGTTTGGGTTCCGTGAAGGCAGGTCCACATCGTCTCAGCTAATTGCACACAGTCCTTTAAAGTTGGCTTTGAGACATCCCTGGGATCTTCCTAAAGGCTCTAAAGAAGCTTAGGTTCCACTTTCCCTGGCCATCTATTCTCCATTGATGATGACCCGTAGTCGTGTGTGGCCAAGCCTTGGGGTCTTGGCCAAGTGGCACAAAGGGAGCCATTTTGTGGGGCTAAGAAGACAGCCGTGGAATAGCAGTATCTCACAGAGGTTTGACAACTTGCCAACAAAAAGCAGCCTCCTCAGAGTAGTCTTAGGAGGAAGTACCGGGAGGGACAGGCCATGGCAGTCACTGCTTTCAGTTCCACGAAGTGGTATGAGAATGGGAGAGACGGAAGAGAACTAAAGGGGCGCTTGCAGGGCGGGGCAGAACTGGAGGGTGTAGACCTTGGAGACGTGATCACTCCCTCTTGTCAACCTTCCAGTGAGGTAATTTGTTACAGAGGACACAGGCACAGATTGAGCCCTGGATTTTGTTTTGTGTGATGAGGGCCAACTTTCTGTGGTCAGGCCTTGGTTACTGGTGTGATAATGTGTAACCTTTTGGGGGTCAAGTTCATCTCAAGGCTTTGTAAAGCATTTCAGAGCCCAGGTCCTGTACATGCATGTTTGACATGTGTTTCCGGCCACCTTTGTCATCACTTGCTCTCCGGATTGTTGCTCAGCTTCCATGACTCCGTCTTTATTAACTTCCCGATTCTCTTCACCTCCTTCCCTCAGTGATGTGTGATGAATACGGTGTGGTAGAGTGACAGGGACTCGGGATTGGAAGGAAACAGCTATTTTTTAAATTGCTATCTGTGGTTTAACATTTTTGGGTCTTAACTCGGCAGTCCTGAAGCGGTTACCATAGATATGGTTCAGAAGGAAAGAGTCTAAACCAAAGCAGAAGTACTTTGTCTTGCAAGCAAATCCTTTGTTTGGGAACCGCTCTGTATTTCAGACGGTCTCTACAACACTGACGTCATCGGGGAGGTAGTACCTGCTATGGCAGGACCAGTAGAAGTTGGGCTAGACAGAGCGAGCGTTGACATGTTTCTAAGCTGGCTGGGTGCTAGTGTCGTGTCCCCCCCCCCCTTGTCTTTTCATGGCTCAAAATATTTACAAGTCCACTATGGTTCTGAAGAATTTCATGAGGTTTTAATTACACTTAGTGAAGAAAGCCTCCCCACTCCCTGGGGAAGGAGGGAGAGAGGACAAAGAGGCACGCTGATTTTGATTCTGATATTTCAAGTGTCTTTGGTCATTTAAGGTAAAAATTTAAAACAACCCCAGCCAATAAGAACCTGTAAGGCTGGAGATGTGCCTTTAGCATGTTCATGGTCCACAGCCTGGACAAGACCCTGGGTTCCATCCTCAGCAGCTCCCATTTCCCTTCGCCCCCCAAATCACCCCAGAATCTCTGTACACCTCTAGTAGTAATTTAAACAGGTTAATTATCTGGGAACCTGGATGAGGGGGTGTGAGCCAGCACTAGGGAGTCAGAAGTGGGAGGGTGGCTTCAATCAAGCTGTAGGCTAGCTATAGTGATACCCTGCCTCAAAAGATGTTTTTAAATTAAATGTAAGGATTATCTTTATAAAATATATGCCTAAATACATTTATCTTGATTTTATAATGAAATTGCTCTGGGTGTACTTAATGTCTGAGACATAGTCCTTTATGTTTTTGGCATAGGATCTCAACCATGTAGCTTTACACTGGCCTGAACTCATTATGCAGCCCAGGTCAGCCTTCAACTTTTGACCTCCTTCTTCAGTGCAGACATGTTTTAGATGTTTTCCTTTTTTTTTGTTTTGTTTTGAGACAGTGTCTCACTGTGTAGCTTCAGCTGGCCAGGAACTCAGAGTGTAGAACAGGCTAGCCTCAGTCTCACAGAGATCTACTTACCTCTGTCTGTCTGCCTCTGGTATACTGGGAATTAACACATGGCCACCATATCCAGCTGAGTATTTTGAAAATTATGTGTTTGCATGTCTGAGTGTGGATATGTGTACATGAGTGCAGGTGCCTGTGGAGGGCAGAGGCATCCCAATCCCACGGAGTTACAGAAGGTGAGACACCTGATATGGGTCCAAGGAACTGAACTCAGGTCCTCTGCAGGAGCAGCAGTTACTCGTCTTTATTTCCTCTAGTTGATAGCTTTTTGTGCTCCCCCAATTTTTTTTTTTTTTTTTTTTTAATTTTGTGAGCTGGGCGGTGGTGGCGCACGCCTTTAATCCCAGCACTTGGGAGGCAGAAGCAGATGGATCTCTATGAGTTCAAGGCCAGCCTGGGCTACAGAGTGAGTTCCAGGAAAGGCGCCAAAGCTATGCAGAGAAACTCTGTCTTGAAAAACCAAAATTAAAAAAAAGAGAATACTTTTGTGAATATTTTGCCTGAAAGTATGTATGGGTACCACATGTGTGTTTGGTCCTCACAGAGGCCAGAAAAGGGGTGTCAAATCCCTTGGAACTGGAGTTACAGATGGTTGTGAGCCACCATATGGGTGCTGGGAATTGAATCTGAGTCCTCTGGAAGAGAAGCCAATGTTCTTAAACTTTGAGCCATCTCTTCAGCTCATATTCCTCTTGTAAAAAAAAAAATTTTTTTTTATTATGTGTTTTGAGAGGGGACCTGTAGAGTCAGAAGGCGTCGGATGCCCTGGAGAGTTACAGGTTGCTGTAGCTGCCTGACATGTGCAGGAAACTGAACAAGGGTCCTTTACAAGAGCAGCAAGCTCTCTGAAGCATTGAGCCTTCTCTCCAGGCCTGCGTATTGCATCTTAGCTGAGTGAGACATTAATATCACATTCCAGGGAGAAGGTAAAGACCTACGGAAAAAGAAAGAGTCCAAGGCTAGAAAACAACAAAACCTTAAAACAACTCCATGGTTTGTCCCTGAAGACAAACATGGTGTTGTGTGATTGGCCTTTGATGCACTTGGAGAACTGGCCACAAGTCCTCCAGGCTTCAGGACTTCCAGTCCTGCTGTCAGTGAATGCTGTCTGGAGCCTGCAGAACAGAGAACAGAGCCCAGCATGCTGTTGGCCGCCTCAGCCCTCAGCCTCACCTGGCTTTATGGGGCCTGAACTGTGAGCAGTGTTTGTATTGGTGAGTGGTGGAGGAAAACAAGATGACGTGGCTGAGGAAGTCCTGACAGGAAAGCTGCAGTGTCCACAAGTCAGATGTGATGCAGACTGACTGCCACACAATCTGTGCTCCACGGCTACCTCTGTGCTGTGTGCTGCAGGGCAGTGAAGACTCAGGAAGACATCCAGAAGTACCCTTTGCAGGAGCACTGACCTGCCAGTCCTCCCTGTGTTCTGGCTGTGCTCCTGAGCTCTTGGAGGAAGCAGGGTGTGGGAGTCAGGTTTAAGGGATTGGCTGAAGTTTAAATAGCTCTCAGGGGGAAGGGTGGAGCATGTTCTAGCCAGAGTAGAGTTAGGCCAGGAAAGGTTCCAAGTGGAGATGCATGCAACAGTGAAGGAAGTGGAGAGGAAGGTGGCTAGAACCGTCTTGGTTTGTTTGAGATGAGGTCATGTTACTAGAGGGCCTAAAAAGGCAGCAGAGGGCAGGGGTCACCATTTACTGCAGAAGTGAAGTGGGCAGTGTGTGAGTCCAGTAAGGGAGGGTAGGAGCTGAGGAGCCAGGATTTCTCTCTAGGGATCCAGGGTGGACAGCAGGGAAAGTGTTATTGGGAAACATTGGTGTCCGGCTTGGTGGCACACATCTGTAATCCCAGCACTCAGGAGTCTGAGAAAGCAGGATGGAACGTTCTGGGTTAGCCTAGTCTATATAGTTAGATCGTATGAAGAGAGAAAAAGTATTTAATACAGAATCTCATTCTGTAGTACAGCCTTTACTGTATATATAGCCCATGGCTGCCTCAAACTCTCTGTGGTCTGTCTCTGTTACTATGCCTACCTCAGAAGCAGTCTTTTTTTAATGTTTATTTTTACTTTTTATTTATTTATTTATTTATTTATTTATTTTTTAAGATTTATTTATTATGTATACAGAAGAGGGTGCCAGATGTCATTACAGATGGTTGTGAGCCACCATGTGGTTGCTGGGAATTGAACTCAGGACCTCTGGAAGAGCAGTTGGTGCTCTTAACCTCTGAGCCATCTCTCCAGCCCTAAATGTTTATTTTTAAAATTGTGTTTGGGTGGCCTTGGCCAGAAGAGGGCATTGAGTCGAAAAAGGGCTTTACTACAGAATAATCTTATGGTATATGAAGTCTTTTCTCTCTTTTTTTTTTTTTTGGTTTAAGACAGGGTTTCTCTGTGTAATAGTCCCGGCTGTCCTGGAACTCGCTTTGTAGACCAGGCTGGCCTCGAATACCCAGAGATCCGCCTGCCTCTGCCTCCCAAGTGCTGGGATTAAAGGCGTGCGCCACCACCGTCCTCTTCTTTTCGGGCTTCTTCTGTGGTTTTTACCACTCCAGCCTTGTAACCACACGTGACCTAGGAGGCTGCTGACCACCTACAGGAATTATTCCTTAACCATTTGAAGTCCCACTACTGAACACATGAGGAATCTCAATCACATGAGCCCACCACAATCCCATAGAAGGAAAATGGAACCATATAAACCAAGCTCTACTAATAACAATCCTGCTTGGACTCTACTTCACAGTCCTGCAAGCCTCAGAATACTTTGAAACCCGATACTGTATCTCAGATGGCATTTATGGGTCCACAGTCTTTATAGCAGCTGGATACCAGGGCTTCCATGTAGTCACTGGATCAACATTCCTAGTCAAGTATGTCTTCTGTGACAACTAAAATTCCACTTTACATTCAAATATCACTTTGGCTTTGCAGCAGCGTGATGGTCACACTTTGTAGACATAGTCTGACTCTTCCTGTATGTATCATTTACTGATGAGGATCATGCTTTCTTAGTATAATCAATCAGTACAGTCGACTTCCAGTCAACTAGATCTAGTATTACTCTCGAAGACAGAAAGTAGCCTATTTATAGTTATTTCCATTAGCATTACTCTGTCCCTTCTTCAGTCCCCTGGAGAGTAGGAGTTACAGGACGTTGTGACCTGCCCAACATAGGTGTCAGGAACTGAACTCAGGTCCCCTGCTTCTCCACTGAACTGTCTCTTTGCCCCTTTCCTTTAGAGATCGAGCATGCATTTTCTCTGGCATGTGCATGGAGGTCAGAGGATGGCTTTGGGGAGTCAGTCCTTTCCTTTCACTGTGGGTTCCTGGGATCTAACTCAAGTTGTCAGGCTTGGCAGCAAGCACCTTTACCCATCCAACTAGTCCTGAAGCACTTTTTTTTTTTTTCAAGACAGGGTTTCTCTGTGTAGCCCTGACTATCCTGGAACTTGCTCTGTAGACCAGGCTGGCCTCAAACTCAGATCTGCCTGCCTCTGCCTCCCGAGTGCTGGGATTAAAGATGTGCACCACCACTGCCTGGCTCCAGAAGCAATCTTTAAAACAAATGTAGGTTAACAGAAATATAGAAAAATAGGAAGACATTAAAATTAATCCGAAATCCATTAATGAGAGGGAACACCCCCGAAGCATCGTGGTGACATGTAGATGGTTTTAATAATAGTTTATGTACATGATCACCATGTTCCAGATTTTATACATAATAACAGTCTGATGGGACAGATGCTACTGCCTGCCCTCATTTTATAGAGGAGAAACCTGAGGCTGGAGAGGTTAGGCAACTCACATTGTGTGCCTTAGAATGTTTGTACTGAGCTGGACAAAGTGGCTCACTTCTGTAATTCCAGCACTCAGGGCTGAGGAGGATTTTTGTGCGTTTGAGAAGGTTTGTTCAAATTTATACCTTTGTATGTCTTTATGCTATTTCCCCCAATAAGTAAATGGTGTATCCTTTTGTTTTAAATTACATTCATTGTCTCATCTGAGGAGGACAAACCAACCATGTGTTTCCATCTGATCTCAAACCACGGCAGATTCCTTCCCTTCAGGTGTGAGGAGGCATTCAATAGACTGCCACAGCAGGACTCGCTGGCTGTTCTGAGTGAGTGTGGCACCTGGAGATGGTACAGCTCACACACTGAGGGTGCCTACCGTGCCCAGTTTATGTAGTCCTGGGAGTTGAACCCAAGGCTTCATGCATGCTAGGCGAATGTTCTTCCCGATGAACTATACCTGTAGTCATCTTTTTTTTTTTTAAAGGCAGGATTTCATTTCTATCCTGGATAACCCTGAATTCACTTTCGTCCAGGCTGGACTTCAAATCACACACCGATCCTTCTCTTTCAGCACCCCACATTCTGGGATTATAGGCATGAGATACAGTGTCTGGCTTTTAGCCTCACCCCCCCCCCCCCTTTTTTTTTTTCTTAACCTGTACTTTTGACCAACTGGCTGTAAATCAGGATTCCTATAACATGTCCTTAGGTTTAATTAATTTGTCATAAAATTCAGGGAAACTCTTAGATTTATGGGTTTATCCTGAAGGGTATAATTAGGTTTAGAGTAAATTATGAGAGAGGGGGGCTGGACTCCCATGGCCACACAAGTGCTTCCCCTCCAGGAACCTCCAGTTTCAACTACCCAGAAGCTCTCCTGTGCTTTGTTTCTTTGAGGTAGGGAGGGACCTTTACATAGCCTGGCTGTCCTGTGGCTACCTCAACTATGTAGACCAGGTTAGCCTAGGACTCAGAATTAAGGGCATGTACTGATGCACCTAACTCCTTTTGGGTGTTCACAGAGATGGCATTGCTCTGTGCACAGGTGGGATTAAAGCTGTGTAATGTGGTTGGACAGAGGCACATTCTAAACAAGGAGGGTTGTAGCAAGAAAATCCAAGCGTTCCAGGCCAGCCTGTGCTACTACCTGTGATCCTGTCTCAAAAAATGGAGCTTGTGCAAGTCTCTTAACAGACTGGGTCAGGAAACAGCAGGTTTTCTGCCTCGGTCTCATTTTGGTTAAATGTTTATATAGCCCAGGCAGACATGGAATAAATAGTGTTAATCCTGCTGCTTCTGCCCTGCAGTGCTTGCTGTTACGGGGTGTGGCCCCTCCCCGCACCATCCCCCTCCCTCTCCTTGCTTGCTTTTCTTTCTGCTTTGTAGTGGTCAAACCTAGGGCCTCACACAAGCCAGACAAATGCTCTACCAGTGTTTTGCTTTTTCCTTCGAAACAAGGTCTCACTATGTAGACCAGGCTGGCCTGGAACTCACAGAGATCTCTGCCTCTGCCCCCCCCCCCCCCCCCCAGTGCTGGGATTAAAGGCGTGGCCACTACACCCAGCTGCTCCTAGTGTTTTGTCTTCCCACTCCATAGTGAATGTCCTTGTGGCCAGTGCTGAGGTAGCTGGGACATGATTTGAATTTTTAAGGTTTTGTTTGGGGTCTGGAGAAATGGCTCAGACTGCTTTTCCAGGACCTGGTTTGATTCCCAGCATCCACGTGATGGCTGACAGCTGTCTGTGACTCTGTCCCAGGAGAGATGCACACCCTCTTTGTCCTCCCCGGTCACCAGGCATACACACACACATATATAGACATACATGCAGATAAAACACAACACACACATAGAACTAATTGCAGATTTGTTTAGAAAAGAGACCCAGTTTATTTTAGCACCACAGTGGCAGAAGCAGCAGGGCAGTGACAGAAGGGCCTGAACATATGACGCCATAGCTAACAACACTTGACTCCTGACTCTCCTGCCTTTAGTCTCCCAAGTAGCTGAGGCTGCTGGCCTTGCTCACCACCCCAGCTCTGAGGCTGAAACTTGTTTTAAATTGCCTAGTAGTGTGGGCACCTTTCATCTGTTCTTCTCTTGTGCTTCTTAGAATCTTGAGGAGCATTTTGTACACTCGGGGTACTACCTTCTGTTAACTTCTACCGCTGTGGCTGGCTTTCATCTTGTGCCTAAGGACCCCCTCCACCCCCCCACCCCCGTTACCCTCCTGTTTCCCTGGTGCCGGATCACAGGTGTCTACTGCCACACTTAGCCTCTCTCTTACAGAGTCTGTGTAGCCCAGGTTGGCCTTGAATTTAACTCTGGTCCTGCTGCTCAGGCCTCTTGAGTGTTGGGATTATAGGCATAGCCACAAGCCTGTCAGGCAAGCAGGGTGATCTGGATCTAACAGACAGCGAGTGCTGGTGACTGCGCTCTTCAGGCACACATGCATGGCTTTATAAAATTGAACATGTTAATTAAGCCGGAAGGCAAATTTCAAAGGATTCTTGTCACAGCATGTTTTTGTCTATCTGTTGACTTTACAGCTAGAAATGAATAAACTAGAAAGGCTTTTGGAAACAAATACACTTTACTTTTTGGTATTTTGAGACAGGCTGTCACTCTATGCCTGGGCTGGCCTGGAAAGAACTCTTCTACTCCAGTTTCCTGAGTGCTGGGGATTCACGCATGAGCCACCATGCCAACCTAGTTGCATCATTTTTTTTTCTAACCATTCAAATGAAAAACTTTTTTTTTAGATTTATTTTATGTTGTTTGATATTTTGTTTTCTGACAAATAAAGCTTGCCTGGAGATCAGAGAAGCAGAGCAGCAACCACTAGAGAGCTCCTACCCCTATAAAATCCTCAAAAGGAAAGGGGGCCATCTCTACTTTCCTAGTGCTGGGATTAAAGGTGTGCGCCACCACTGCCTGGCCTCTATGGTTAACTAGTGGCTAGCTCCACCCTTTGATCTCTAGGCAAGCTTTATTTGTCAGAACACAAAATATCAGTCAACAATTTTATGTGTCTTTTTTGTTTTCTTAAGTTTTATTTTATGTGCATTAGTGTTTTGCCATGGGTTTCCGGTCCCCTGGAACTGGATTTACAGACAGTTTCCAGGTGCCATGTGGGTGCTGGGAACTGAACCTGAGTCCTCTGGAAGAGCAGTCAGATGCATGCCTATGCCCCTGGAGGTCCGAAAGTGGTTGTCTGACCCTTTGGGACTGAGTTAAGAATAGTTGTGAAACCACCATGTGAGTGCTGAGAACCAAAATGAGGTCCCCTGCAAGAGCACCAAGTGCATTTAATCACTGAGCCATCTCTCCAGCCCCCAGTTCAAAACAAAACAAAAAAAATTTTTTTTTAAGATTTGTTTATTTATTCATTTATTATGTATACATTGTTCTGCCTGCACACCAGAAGAGGGAGCCAGATCTCAGTACAGATGGTTGTAGGCCGCCATGTGGTTGCTGGGAATTGAACTCTGGACCTCTGGAAGAGCAGTCAGTGCTCTTAACTTCTGAGCCTCCAGCCCCCCCCCAAAAATTTTGGCGTGTGTTTATTGTACATACTGATGGGTTTCAGTAGGATAGGTTTTTTTCTTTTTGGTTTTTTGAGACAGGGTCTCAGGTAGCCAAGACTGGCCTGAATTTGCTGTGCAGCCTAGGATGACCCTGAGTTCCTTGATTCTTAGTCTTCCAACTCCCAAATTCAAGGATTACCATCTGAGTCACCACCTAGCTCATAAAGATGTAAAAATGTATTTTGTGCTTCCAGTGTACCCCTCTCCTCCTCCCTGCTGATCTCCCTTCTGCTTTTATGGCAAAATATAAATGGTTTTATGTATCTGCAATCTAGGATCCATAAATGAGGACAAACACAATGCATTTGTTTCTCTGTATCTGGCTCATTTAATACTCTGACCTCCAGTTACAACTATTCTCTAACAAGTCACCCCTCCTGCCCTCTGTGTGGCTGACAAGCTCCGTGGAGCTTGTATGGCACACTTTCTTGTCTGTGGTGGGGTGCTAGGCTCATCTCACTGGGCTGTTGTGAACAGTGCCGCAGTACAATAGACATTCACGTATCTCTGTAGAACGCTGATTGGTGCTCCAGTTCTTCAAGAGCTGGTCACTGGCTCAGTGGGTAAGGCGCCTGCTGCCAGGACTCAGGACCCAAGTTAGATCCCAGGAGCACACAGGGAAGAGAACAACCAGCTCTTGTAACTTGTCTGCCCTTTAAGCCTGGAGGTGGGGCACACACCTTTAATCCCAGCAGTCGGGAGGCAGAGGCAGGGGATCTCTGAGTTGTAGGACAGCCAGGGCTGTTACACAGAAAAACTCGGTCTCGAAAAACAAAAGGGGGACAGGGGAAGAACTGGAGGTATTAGATTTAGCTTAGCAAATGCTTTTTATTTTTATTTTTTAATCTACTGAGTCATTGTGCCAAGGTGGGTTTTTTTTGTTTGTTTTTTTGTTTTTTGCAAGACAGGGTTTCTCTGTGTAGCTTTGGAAGCTGTCCTGGACCTCTGTAGACCAGGCTGGCCTCAAACCCACAGAGATCCGCCTACCTCTGCCTCCTGAGTGCTGGGATTAAAGGCATGCACCACCACTACCTCCCTCCTGCCTTTATATTGTGTATATCTGTGTGTGCATGTGAATGCAGTGTGCAAAGCTAGAGTTAAAGTGGTCTTGTGCTCCAGTATGGGTGCTGGGAACCAAACTTGGGTCCCTCAGTAAAAGCAGTATATATAATTCTGAGCTATCTCTCCAGCCCCAAGAATCTTAGGTCTTTTTTTTTTTTTTTTTTTTTTTTTCTCGAGACAGGGTTTCTCTGTGTAGCTTTGCGCCTCTCCTGGAGCTCACTTGGTAGCCCAGGCTGGCCTCGAACTCACAGAGATCCGCCTGGCTCTGCCTCCCGAGTCCTGGGATTAAAGGCGTCCGCCACCAACGCCCGACGAATCTTAGGTCTTACATTAAGGTTTTGGTAATTTTAAATTGATTTTAATTTTGTAATTAAATTTTGTAAAAGGTGAGCAATAGAGATCTAGTTTCTACAGATGTGGGCATTCAGGGTTTTCAGCAACATTTGTTGATATTTAAAAAGGATTGCGTTTATTTTATGTATATAAGTGTTTTTGCCTGCATGTATATACTTGCTTGATACCCATGGAGGCCAGAGGGGAATGTCACATTCCCCAGAATTGGAGTTACAGATGGTTGTGAACTACCATGGGTCCTGTGAATCGAACTTAGGTCTTCAGGCTTAATAGGCAAGTACCTTTGTCTGCTGAGCATCTTGCTTACCTTCAAGGCAACTTTTATATGTATATTCATCTGTTTTTTGTTTTGTTTTGTTTTTCATTTAGTTGAGAAAAAATTTTATTTATCTTTTTTTCAGTGACTATCTGATGCTCTAGTCCATGGGGGCTGGCAGTTCTGCCTCAGTCTCCCAAGTTCTGATCACAGGTGTGTGCTGCCTTGTCCAAGTTGGAAATGCTTTCCAAATGAATAAATAACAAGATTTCTTCTTAACTTCTTTGCAAATATATTCAGCTAAACCCAGAGAGACCCTTCTGTCTCTTACCCTTTCTCAAAGGGACACAAATCTATTACCTGGTTGGTAGCGATGTTGCAGATTTCGGGTGTGGTGGATCATGACCTTACTGCAGAGGGTAAAGCAGTGTTGGCCTCTGGTCCCCAGCAGTGGGCTTCTACCTAGATGAGTCCTTCCTGTTAGCAGCAGTCTTGGAGGAGGGGAGAAGGGTTAGGGACAGGGACGGTATTGGACATATATATGCTGAGGGCTGTTTCAGTCTGATCTAACATCTTACTGTTGTTTTCAGGGTTTTGCGGCCTCCAGGTGGCGGGTCCAATTTTTCACTAGGCTTTGATGAGCCATCAGAACAGCCTGTGAGGAAGAACAAGATGGCCTCTAGCATCTTTGGGACACCTGAAGAAAACCCTCCGTCTTGGGCGAAGTCAGCAGGTGCTGGTTTGTTTGTCTTGTTTTTGTTTTTTGAGACAGGGTTTCTCTGTGTGTGTAGCCCTGCCTGTCCTGGAACTCACTCTGTAGACCAGATTGGCCTGGAACTCACAGAGATCCACCTGCCTCTACCCTCTGCCCCTTGAGTCCTGGGATTAAAGGCGTGCACACCACACCCAGCAGCAGGTACTGGTTTTACAAGGTAAACCCTATTCAAAGTCACTGATCCAGCTGGATTTGGTACTGACTACCAAAGGCTGAACCCAAAGAGGCAAGAAGTACAATATTGGCTGGGTATGCATCACATCACACCTGTAATCTTGGTAGACTCAGGCAGGGTGATTGGGGAGTCTGAGGTAGGTCCCAGGACCCTCGAGAGTCTACTTCTATATGACCCTGGAATAAGGGTCAGAGGCAGTGCGGCCCCCAGTAGTTTTCAGCTAGCCTGCCTTGGAGCATGTCTTCTTAGAGGGTCTGCTTTTGTTCTTCTACTCTATTCTCTTTTTAATGATTAATTTTAAGTGTGTGAGTGTCTGCCTGCGTGTATGTGTGTGAACCATTGGGTGTGCTAGGGAGGAACCTGGGTCAGCCCATGCTCTTAACGGCTGAGCCGTCTCCCTAGTCCCTTCTGTTATATTCTCTCTGTATTGGTTTCTAGGTGCCAAGTCTAGTGGTGGCAGGGAAGATTCGGAGTCGCCTGGAGCACAGAGAAGTAACTCTTCCGAAGCAAGCTCTGGAGACTTCTTAGACCTCAAGGTCAGTGTGAGAACAGGGTGGGCTGGGTGGCGAGCCAGGCTGGGTGGTGTCACACACCTTTAGTCCCAGCACCTAGAAGGCAGAAGTAGGCAGTCTCTGAATTCAGGGCCATCCTGGTCTATAGAGTAAGTTCTCAGACAGCAAGAGCTACATAGAAAAACCCTGCCTTGAAAAAAAATGTAACTTTTAATTGCTCAGTCCTCCTTAAGGGAATCACCACCTTGGTGATGAAAATCAAAGCATAAAATCAGATAAAAAGCCAGACAAGCAGGCTGGGGATGGAGGTCAGTTGGTGGAATGCCAGAAGCCCTGGGACCCACACCCTCTTAGCACTGCCACATGAGACCAAAATCTAGTGGTTCGTGCCTATAATCCCAGCACCTGGGTGGTGAAGGCAGCAAGATCAGCTAGACAGGGTTCTAAGCCAGCCTGAGCTACACGAGACCCTCATCCAAACAAAAGCCTAAGGGAGGCTGGGGAGTCAGATGAGTGAGTTACCTGGCTTGATCCACTTAGATGTCGCTCACCATTAACCCTGGGGCCTTCTGAATCCCTCGCGCTTCCTTTGAGCCACATCTAGCATCTTGGAGTTGAAGGACTATGTCAGTTGTCTGAATGTTTGCACTGAACTCCAGGAAACGGTAGCACTGATGTCACAGTGGGTACATCTGCAGATGGAGCTCCCAGTGAGCCCCGCGGGTGTGTGTCTGGGAAGTCTTCCCTCTAGGTACCTCAGAGTCCCCAGAGGCAACATCTAGGAGTGGGAAGAGGCTGTTCAGCAGCTGTGGAGTGATCGGCCCTTCAGCATCTACGTATAGAAGAAGGAAAAAAAAAAAGGGAGGCCTAGGCTCGCCATTCTCTGTTTGAGAAAGATTGTGTGCGTGCCTAGGTGTGTGTTTCACTGGCACTGGTTGGGCTGTTTACTATGCAGGACAATTGCATAGCATTGCCCCAGATTGTATTGAACTTGTTGCTGGATCCTGTATGGATCCAAAATGGAATTTCACATTTAGTTTCACCTGTTTGGCTGCTCTGAACTGTCACCGTGTTGCAGAATTTAAACAGGAACTAATTTTGAAATTTTCTTTTCCAGGGAGAAGGTGATATGCATGGTGAGTACATCTGAGTGCTGATCCCTGTTCCTGTAATGCTGTTAGAAGGTCTGAATTAACATTCAAATCATGTCTCAGGGAAAGAGACCTGAGTGTGCTTCAGGGGCCGGTATACATACCCTAGAGAGGAAGGGAAGATGGAGCTGCTTCAGAGTAGTCAATGTGGCCACATTTATTTTACTTATTAAAATATATATATTTCTTTAGCCAGGTGGTGTCGCACACCTTTAATCCCAATGCTCAGGAGGGAGAGGCAGGTGGCTCTCTTGAGTTTGAGGCCATCCTTATCTAAGTGTGTGTTCTAGGACAGCCAGGGCTACACAGAGAAACCCTGTCATAACCTCAAAACAAAACATAACCTCAAAAACCCAAAACAACATCAACAAAAAACCAAAACCCTGGGGCTGGAGAGATGGCTCAGTGGTTAAGAGCACTGACTGCTCTTCCAGAGGACCTGGGTTCAATTCCCAGCACCCACATGGCAGCTCACAACTGTCTGTAACTCCAGTTCCAGAGAACCCTCACACAGACAAACATGCAGACAAAACACCGATGCACATAAAATAAAAACAAATAAATTATAAAAAAAGGAAAAAACAAACAAACAAACAAACAAAAAAAACCCTGCTTCCTTGGAAGAGTAGCAAGTACTCTTAACCATTGACTGCTCTTTCAGAGGACCCGGGTTCAATTCCCAGCACCCACATGGCAGTTTACAACTGTTTGTAACTCCAGTTCCAGGGGATCCGACCTCTTCACACAGACACATGCAGGGGAAACACCAATGCACGTAAAAATGAAAAATAAATCACTAAAAAACTAAAACCAAACCCAAATATATTTTAAGTCAAGTAGCACAAGCCTTTAATCCCAGCATTTGGAAGGCAGAGGCAGGAGGATCTGTGCGAGTTCAAGGCTAGCCTGGTCTATGTATCAATTTCCAGGACAGCCAGGACTACATAGAGATCTTGTATCAAAAAAAAAAAAAAAGAACAAACAAAAATAAAAAACCCAAACTTTTTTAGAAAACAGGGTCTTACTATATAGTCCTGTGTGGCCTGGAACTCACTTTATAGAACAGACTGGCCTTGAACTTCCAGAACCCTGAGTTCTGGCATTAAAGGCATGTGTCACTCTACCTGGCGAGTATAATTGTGTGTGTGTGTGTGTCAGTATCTGTCCGTCTGTCTGGGCAGCACAGGAGTTGGATTTGGGCCTCCTGGAATCTGGGGTAGCACTGGTCCCCACACCTAGCCCTCCTAGGCTTTGCACTTCAGAACACAGGCACTGTTAGCCCATACTTAACAAAACCTGCCAAAACCAGCCCCCCCCCCCCCCCCCCCCCCCCCCAGCACACCACACTGTGACTGCTAGCACGCCCTCTACCACCAAGCTATGGCCCTAGCCAGCAAATCCGATTTGGGCAAGTGTCATTGAAAATTTGGAAAGCCTGGCGATAAGAGAGCCCTGGAGGTAGAAGCAGTGTGTCTTAGTACTGGTCTCTCCCTGCTCCTGCCCTAGCACAGCTGTGTGTCCTACAGGGAAACTGCTCTTGAACTCATGTACAGTCCTGTTTAAATGGTCATATATCTCCTGGTTATTCTGGGCTCCTGACTGCTGTAACTTTTAGCCCATTTGCCATAACGTACGTAACAACTAATATGACTTGGTAGATTAAAGGGACAACTCCATTTCTTTCAGTTAGCTTCAAGGGAGGATGTGCTGAACATCTTTAAATTAGATAGGCTTTGTTTGGATAGAGGGCAAATTGTCCCGACTTTTCAGGCAATCAGATACAAGAACGGGTCCAAGGAGGAATTTGGAGGAATTTGGACCTGCTCTTAGTGGAGGGCTGTGCCTGGTGGCCCTGTAATCCATAGTCGCAGCACACTGGAAAGTGAGCAGGACAATGAAGACAAGAACTCAAGGCCCGGTCTGGGCTACAGGCTATAGGCTGCAGAAAGAAGTGGGGAGGAGAGAAGGGTTGGGCGGTGGGCTAGCTAACGAGCTGAATGTGCTAGGTTATGTCTTTAGTCGTTAATACCACCAGCACTTGGGGAACATAGGCAGGAGGATCTCCGTGAGTTCCAGACTAGCCAGGGATGTAGAATGAAACCCTGCCTGAAAAAAGAAAGGGGAAAAGGAAGGGGCGGCAGAGACTGGAGGAGAGAATGAGGCTCACTGGTAGGTGATGTTGACCTTAGCAAGTGAGTGGCCTGGGCTTACAACTCAGTTTGCAAAAGTAAAAACAGATGTATGTGGGGGAGAAAGGAAATTACAGCAGCAGTTTTCCTGCCTCCCAAAAGATAGAGGCAGCCGTGACCCTCGTGACCCTGAAGCTTACTGTGAATCATTCTTTTCTCTGCTCCACTGGCTGCTTTGTTTAGTTATTTTGTTGATGGGCTGAAGCAAGTTAGTATATACAATGTTTATTTTGATGTACAAAGCCCTGGGTTTGATCTTCAGGGTTGCTGTAAAGTAGTCCTCTTTAGAATTACTAGTTTGAACACTGGCATTTATTGTCAGATTGTTGTGGAGTAATACTCTGGGTTTGCTTGTAGTTTTGCCTGCGTGTATGTCTGCACCATGTGTGTGCTTGTAGTTCAAGGAGGCCTGAAGAGGGTCTTGGATCCCCTGGGACTGGAGTAAGAGGTGGTTGTGAGCAGCTGTGTGGGTGCTGGGAACTGAACTGAACTGAACTGGAAAAGCAGCCAGTGCTTTTAACTGCTGAGCCGTCTCTCTAGCTCCCCTGGTTCCTTGTTTTATTTTCATTTATTTACTTATTTATTTACTTATTTTTTGTTTTTTTGAGACAGGGTTTCTCAGTGTAACAGCCTTGGCTGTCCTGGAACTAGCTCTGTAGACTAGGGTGGCCTTGAACTCACGGAGATTAAAGGATTAAAGGCAAGCACCACCATGCCTGGCATTTTATCTTTCTGAAAAGATGTCACCATGTAGCCCTTACTGGCCTTGAATATTCTATGTAGCAAAGTATGACCTTGAACTCCTGATTCTCCTGCCTCCACCACATGGGATTAAAGGCATACAGAAAACAAGTAGGTGATAAATTAACAGGTTCCATTTCAGGATTAGGACTTCAGTTGACTGTTGATATCTTTTGTATGGCTTTTCCATTTGTTTGAACCATTCTCAAACCCTCTCTTCCTAGAAAATGTGGATACAGACTTCCAAGCCAACCTGGGGCAGATGGAAGAGAAGCCTGTGCCTGCTGCTCCTGTGCCCAGCCCAGTGGCCCCGGCCCCAGTGCCATCCAGGAGAAACCCCCCTGGTGGCAAGTCCAGCCTGGTCTTGGGTTAGCTTCTTCTGTTGGAACTCTGTCCTCTGTTTGTTTGTTTTTCCATGCTTGTGAACTGCACAACGTGAGCCTGACTGTACATCTTTTGGATTTGTTTCATTAAAAGAGAAGCACTTTATGTATTGCTGTCCTTTTTTTCCCCCCCTTCTCCCACTTTCTCTATTCCTTTTTCTTCTTGTCTGACTTCTGGGTCTGTGGGCCATGGCATGAGTGTTTTCTAGTAGTAGACTGGAGTAGTAGACTGTTTTTAAGAACAAATGATCTGGTTCCTGATGTTAGAGACGCTTTTGTACCAGGGTTTTTGATGCTGTACATGGCTTACTTTTTGGGACAGACAGACAGCAGCTGCAGTCCTGCAGCCCCTGTACCAGTTGTCTGTGATGCACGCTCCTTGGTGTCACCCCACCATCACAGTGTCGTTGGCTAAGTGCACCTTCCTGTGCCATGCGGAATGATAAAAGCACCCACACCTCACACCCTGCGGCCTACAAAAGGAAAGAAGTCAGAGCCGCTGTGACTGGCCAGCTGCTAGGCAGAGCCACCGGGTGCGGAGGAAGGCTTCAGGTGTGTGAGCAAGCTGCCTGGAATTGCAAGGTGAAGCACACAAGGAGGCAGTCCCGGAGCGGGGCTGGAGGCACGGGTCCCACAGGGATATCCTAATGGAATAACTCAATGCCAAGTGCATGACGCTGGTGCTAGACCATACAGTCTCATCCTTGAAACTTGTACTTCTCAGTCCTGGACTGTTGCTTAAAGTAAACAATGCCCACCTTTTGAAGCACTGTGTTTTGTCTTTTTTTTTTTTTAAGTGTGTTTGTGAGTGTGCTTGAGTGTGTGTGTGTGAGTGAGTGAGAGAGAGAGAGAGAGGGGGGAGAGGGAGAGAGGGGAGAACAGGCTCGAGCACTGTGTAGCTGAAGCTGGTCTTGAACTCCTGATTCCACCTTCAAGTGCATGCACTAGCATACCTAGTTTATGCCGTGCTGGGGACAGAACCCACCCAGGGTTTCCTGCATGCTCTTTTTCAGTGGAGCCTCACCCAGTCCAGTGTTGGAATGCCCTTCCTGGGCCTTTCTTTTCCTAGAAACAATCCTGTCCAATGGTTTGATAAAGCATTTGAAGTTGAGCAGTGTAACAAAAGTCCAAAGGGAAGTGGAGTTTTCTTTAAAAAAATATAGGTTAGATTTTTTTTTTCTTTTGAAACATTCTCACTCTAGCTCTGGCTGGCACTGAGTCCACCTCAGCCTCCCACAGGTGCAAGTGTATCCTACCAGAGATGGCCAGGATGGACTTTAAAAGTCTGTCTTGGAGCCGGAGCAGAGGGAGGAGGCCCTGACTTTGAACCTCTGCAGCTTTTCTATGTGGAGGTCCTTTTGGTTCCCTTATGGCCATCATTGTCATCCTGTGCTCCCACCCTCAGTCCAAAGACCAGACCTTGAGATCCATGTGGCTGACTTTCAAAGGAGAGTTCAAGTAACCAACAGGGTGCCCCCAAATGAGGTGGGTTTGACTAACAGGGAGTTTCAGATCAACTCAAGGTGTCATGTGCAGTGTCCAAATTTGGCTTTAAGACCTGGCTTGTAGATCCACCTGAGTGACAGGCTGGGTCTCCTGCCACGTCTTTTGAACCTCTACTTCCTTATTGGCAAAGTGAGACCTTGGAGCTACTAGGAGTATCTTTGAGGGTAAGGATTACAGGGCTGGAGAGATGGTTCAGCAGTTAAGACTGCTTGTTGCTCCTAAAGTTCCGTTCCCAAGCACCCATGTCCAGTGGCCCACAACTGTAACTCTAGCTCTAGGGGATCCAATGTCCTGACCTCGACCTCTACACATGTGGCATGGATACACAGAAGAGTCTTTTTAAAAGACATAGGGACTACTAGGTGGTTAGAAAGCATTTCACATAATGTTGAATTGACAGCTGGATAGCCCAGGATTATCCCAGTCTCCCGAAACAGGCTAGCCTTCTGCATGAGGACATGGCTTTTACTGGCCTGAGTTTCTACCATGAGTCTTACAGGGAGGGGACCTGTACCCGTCTTTCTCAGCTTCATTATTTTTTTAAAGATTTATTGCATATACAGTATATGTATGCCTGCAGGCAGAGGGCACCAGATCTCATTGTAGATGGTTGTAAGCCACCATGTGGTTGCTGGGAATTGAACTCAGGACCTCTGGAAGAGCAGCCAGTGCTCTTAACCTCTGAGCCATCTCTCCAGCCCAGTCTTAACTTTTATTAGAGAGCTAAACACCTGATCACAGGTGTTTCGAGGGAGCAGCTGGCTGTTCAGCCAGTTTCAGCATTGTTGGGGCAGATTGTTGGACTGGAAACTTGCTGGAGGCGACCTTCAAACTTTTTAAAATGGTGGGGTTGATGTGCTTGGGGGATTGCTTAACGGTTAAGAACATTCACTGCTTTTGTGAAGCATCCGGGTTTAGTTCCCAGCACCCACTTGGCTCACAACTGAAGCCTGCTGGCCTCTGCAAGCACCAGGCGCTGCATGTATGTGGTGCACATTCATGTGGGCAGAACAATAAAATCTAGTTTAAAATGTGGAGTGCAGTGGTGCATGCATTTAATCCAAGCACTTGAGAGGTGGAGGCAGGATCATCGGGGGTTCAGGACTAGCCTCAGGTACATAGTGAATTTGAGGCAAACCCGGGTGCATAAAACCCTGTTGCAAAAGGGGAAAAGGGGGGGGGGCGTCCAGGGTGAACAGGGTAAAAATACATTGTATACATGTACAGAATTCTAAAGTAATTTTTGTTTTGTTTTTTGAGACAGTTTCTTTGTGTAGCCCTGACTGTCCTGGAACTAGCTGTATATACTAGGCTGGCTTTCCAACTCATGGAGATCTATCTGCCTGCCACTGCCTCCCGAGTGCTGAAATTAAAAAAGTATGCACTAGGCTGGGCAGTGGTGGTGCACACCTTTAATCCCAGCACTTGGGAGGCAGAGGCAGGCGGATCTCTGTGAGTTCAAGGCCAGCCTGGTTTACAGAGTGAGTTCCAGGAAAGGAGCAAAGCTACATAGAGAAACCTCGTCTCGAAAAAACAAAAACAAAAAACAAACAAAAAACCCACAAAAAAACATTCACCACCACCACCTCACTGCCCGGCATAAAAATGTTATTAAAAGTTACCCAAAGGGCAGGAGAAACACACCTGCAGATGAACCTTTTAACTCAGTTTGTCTGAGTTGCCTGGCTTGGTGAAAATTCAGTCACAAAGTAAAGACATGTTTTTGAGACAGGGTCCTCACCATGTAGCTCTGGCTGTCTTGGAATTTAGAGATCTGCCTGCTTCTACCTCCAGAATCTCGGGAGGCAGTGGCGGGCAGGTCTCTGGGGTTAAAGGTGTGCACCACCATACTTGGCTCCTTTGTTTTAAACTGGCTTTTCAAGTGAGATGTCAGGCTCTGCGTTGTGATGCTTTTACCACGATGGTTTCGGAGTCATGGACAGTTGGGTGTAGTGGCTCCCTCCTTTAATCCTAGCACTCCAGAGGCAGTAGCAGGTGGATCTCTGTGAGTTCCGCGCCATTCTGGGCTACAGAGTGAGTTCCAGGACAGCCAGGGCTACACACAGGAACCCGTGTGTGTGTGTGTGGGGGGGGGGGGGGGCAGTCATTAAATAGGGAAGAACAGCCATCAAGAGGGCTCACTCATCTGCACTTATAGGTCGGTAAATCAATGTGAGAGTCGCCATGAACTTTGTGAAATATACAAAAACAGGTGTGTGTGTGTGTGTGTGTGTGTGTGTGTGTGTGCTAACGTTTAACGTTTTCTCTAGAAGAAATTGGAAGTTTTTAATTCTACTGGAGACCTTGGCTGCAGAGAAAAAGCAGTGGATTCAGGTTGAAATCAACGCTACTGTTTCAAACCAACTCTGGTTTATGACTCCATCTCTCTGAGAGCCCATCTCATGCCCACAGTTGTCTTTAAGGGGTCCCTTCCTGAACTGGGAGCCTCATGATCTGGGAATTGGGGTCCCGCTGGGCTCCTGTCCACCTCCAACCTGGACAAGCAAGGGAGAGACAGTCCGCATGCAGCATGTGGAGCAGGTCCCACACTGCAAGGATCTTAGGGAGGTCTGGGGGAGCGGGATACTGAAACTACACAGGAGTGGCGGCCAAGTAAGGAACGCAGGGCCATCCTGGGTACCTCCCTGGACACTATGCAAATTAGCTGGGTCGAACCCCGCCCCTGCTCGCGTCCCGGAAGCTTGTTTCCGGGACTGGCATCCTCGGCGTTGCTGCTCTGCTCGGCGGTACCCCGCGCGTGGCCATGGCGGTGCGGCGGCGGCCAGTGCGCGTGCTGGTGGACATGGACGGCGTGCTGGCCGACTTCGAGTCTGGCCTCCTGCAGGGCTTCCGCCGCCGCTTCCCCGGGGACCCGCACGTGCCGCTGGAGCAGCGCCGCGGTTTCCTCGCCAGCGAGCAGTACCGAGCCCTGCGGCCGGACCTAGCGGTAGGAGACCCGGCGGAGAACCTCGATTCCCCTCTCTGGGCACGGCCATCTGGGTTCTACTCCAGTC
>CABHPQ010175990.1:9209-32975 GCA_902168405.1 Peromyscus aztecus | reverse complement strand
TCTCTCTCTCTCTCTCTCTCTCTCTCTCCCTCCCTCCCTCCCTTCCTGTCTGTCTTTCTTTCTTTTTTTCTTTCTTTCTTCCTTTCTTTTCTTTCTTTTGGGGCATGATTTCTCTATGTAGTCACAGATGTCCTGGGAACTTTATTTATAAACTAAGTCTCAAACTCATAGGATCTCCTTGTCTCTGCCTACTAAGTGCTTGGATTAAAAGTCTGTGTCACCATACCAAAAAAAAACTGTAACTGTTCCTACCCAGTGCCAGGGACTTGGGCTTGAGTCAAGCATGATGACCAGTGTTCTTCTAAACAATAAAGATCTTTATAAACAAAATATATGATCATTCTCTCCAGGGAAGCAGGTAGACGATCACTACTCTCTTTCTACTCCATATGCAGTCCCCCAGCTTCATCCCCAGCACTTTAGCAGACATCCTGCTGCTGCCTCCCCTTCTGCTTTCCTCTATCTCCAGCTAATTATGCAGATCTTCTCCTACAGCCTTTCTAACTACCCCATTCCTTCCTTTCAGCTACCAACTCCAGCAGCCATTCCCTGGGAACTGACCAGCCACACCTGTCAGGGAAGCAATTAGAAATATTCATTGTTTTCCCTCTCCAAAACTAATTTCCTAGTCTAATTCCCAGCTCTGTAGCAGACCACCTGCTGTGGCCTCTCCATCCTCTTTGTTCCCTTTGGTGGAACACCTAGCCTACTCCCCCTTCTACACCAAACTTATTCAAGAATGTCAGCTCCCAATTACTAGAGACAAGTTCTACCCATAACCCTTAGTAGCCACACTGTGCAGAATCCCAAAATTCCCTGTAGGGCAACTCACATCCAGGACATTGTCCTAAGAACTAGAGAGGGTAACAGGAAACAATAATTGAAACACTCACCCAACAAAGACAAGACCAAATATTAGCACCTAGAATTACAAAGATCCCAAACACAGATGCCTAGAGACCAGTGCAAAAACTCAAAACAGCTAGGACAATACATTTCCACTGTAACACAGCAACTTTATTAAGTAGACTCTGAGAAATGCAATATAGCTGAAACAGAAGATACAAACTTTAAAATGGCATTCATGAATATATTATAAATCTTTAAAGAGATATGAAAGAAATATGAAAACACAGTGGATTGAAATGAAGAGAAAAGAGTTCAAAACATGAAAATTGAAATAGAATCAATAAGAAAAAACCTGAGGGAAAGTTGAAAATGAAACATTTAGGAACTCCAACAAAAAATCTCAGAAGCAAGACTCACCAGCCAAATAAAAGAGATGAAAGACAGAATCTCAAGCACTGAAGACACATTATCAGAAATGCACACCTTGGTTAAAAAATGTTAAACCTTAAAAAATCCAGATACAAAACATCCAGGAAATCTGGGATGCCATAAAAATACCAAATCTATGAATAATATAGGAGTAGAAAAAGGAGAAATCTAGGTCAAAGACACAGGAAATTATTTTCAACCAAATCATAGAAGAAAATTTCCCTAACAAAAAGAGATATCTATCAAGATATAAGAAGCATACAGAACAGTAAACAAACAGGACCACAAAAGAAATTCCCCTCAGCACATAATAATTAAAACACTAAATGTACAGAACAAAGACAGAATATTAAAAACTTCAAGGGAAAAAGAAAAATAAACATGTAAAGGCAGATCTATTAGAATTACAGCTGATTTCTAAATGGAGATTCTAAAAGTCAGAAGAACATAGTTAGATGTGCCGAGGATTCTAGACCAAAAATGCTAACCCCGACTACTGTATCTGTAGATTGGGAAAGAAAGACATTCCATGATAAAAAGCAAATCAAAGGAGTATTAATCTACAAAATACAGCTCGACAGGCAGAGTGCTAAAATGAAAACTTCAACATAAAGAGGTTTATCACACACACAGGAACACAAGGAACAAATAATATCAGACATAAAAGAAAGTGTAGTGGGGGGCACATCACAACAACAAAATTAATGAGAATCAACAAACACTGGTCATTGACAACTCTCAAAATCAATAAAAACAGGACCTGCCTTTCTATTGCTATCATGAGACACACTTAACAACAAGAATATAAACATTGTCATCAGACACAGTAGCAGATGCAGAGACTCACAGCCAAACACAAGGCAGAGCCAGGAGAGCCCCTCAGAAGTTCTTAGGAGCCAGAGGAGTTAAGGACAGAGCAAGAACACAAGCCACAGAATCAACTCAGCAGGACTCACTTGGACTCAAAGAGATGGACACAACAGCCACATATCATGGGTGGTTCTGAGCTAGGTCCTCTGCATATATGCTACTGTTATGTAGCTTGATGTTCTTGCAGAAATCATAAAAGTTAGAGTTTGGGGTATCTCTGACTCTTTGCCTGAGCTTGGAACCCTTTTCCTCATACTGGATTGCCTCTTCCAGACTTGATTAGAGGGTTTCTGGGTAGTCTTACTGGATTTATTTATTTATTTATTTATTTGTTTGTTTGTTTATTGTTGTTTTCAGTTTTTTGTTTGTTTTTGTTTTGTTTTGTTTTGTTTTTCAACACAGGGCTTCTCTGTGTAGCCTTGGCTCTTCTGGAACTTGCTCTGTAGACCAGGTTGGCCTGGAACTCACAGAGATCTGCCTGCCTCTGCCTCCTGAGTGCTGAAATTAAAAATGTGCACCACCACCGCCTGGGTTTTTACTGGAATTTTTAATGCCATGTTCAGCTGATATCCCTGGGAGGCCTGCTCCACTTTTTTTTTTTTTAAATAAGGGAAAGGAAAGAGGAGTGGATCTACGGGTGAGAGTGTTGACAGGGGAAATGGGAGGAATGGAGGGAAGGGAAAATGTGTTTGAGAAGTAATGTATGAGAGAAGAATAAAATAAGTTTAAAAGGAAATCTCCAAGATTATATTGCAATTCTAAACATCTATGCACCAAACATAATGGCCCCTTAGTCATAAAAGAAATTCACCTATAGCTTAAATTACACATAGACCAGCAGAGAGCTAAAGTGAGTGATTTCAAAACTTCACCCTTGAAAATAGACAGGTCATCCAGACAAAAGCTAAACAGAGAAATGCTGAGGTTAAATGATGATGTAAAACAAATAGTCCTAACAGATATTTACACATTTCACTCCAACACAAAAGAATATACTTTCTTCTCTTCACTTCAATTTCTCCATAATTGTCCACAAAGGCTGCAAGTCTCAACAGATTCAAGAAAATTAAAATAGTAATTTGCATGCTATCAGACCACCACATTAAAAGTGTATTTAAACAACAGTAGAAACTCCAGAAAGTCTACAGACTCATGGAAACTGAACAACTCTGTACTGAATAACTATTGTGTGAAGAAAGAAATATTAAAGAAAAATTATAGACTTTCTGGAATTGAATGAAAATGAATACACTGCATACCTAACCTTAAGGAACACCATGAATTTGGTTCTAAGAGGCAAAATCATTGCATTGTGTCTACTTAGAGAGAAAGACATACACACACACACACACACACACACACACAGAGAGAGAGAGAGAGAGAGAGAGAGAGAGAGAGAGAGAGAGAGAAAGAAAGACAGAGACAGAGAGATACACACAGAGTATAACTCATAATAGTGACATAAAAGAATATATGAAAGTTCTAGAACAAAAAGAAGAAATCATACCCCCAATGGAATATACAGCAGGAAAACATCAAGTTCAGGGCTGAAATCAGTAAAAAGACAAAAAATAACCAATACAAAGAATCAATGAAGCAAACAGTGGTTGTTTGAGCCACTAAGCCTATAAGATTGCAAATCCTTAGAAAACTGACAACAAAGTAAAGAGAAAAGGTGTAAGTTTAAAAAATTAGAGACAAAATGGGAAACATAGCAACAGATATAGAACACATCCAGATAACCATAAGGACATCATTTAAAAACCTATATTCTGTCAGATTTGAAAAGAAATAGATGGTTTTCTTCATATGTATAACATCTACCAAACTTATATCAAGAAACCACAAAATCTTCAGTATGGCAAATAACAGCATCATCCATACAAGGCAGAAAGCTACAGAACTGGGAAAAAAATTAACCATCTAGACATCTGATATAGGCCTAGTAGCAACAACAACAACAACAACAAAAGTAACTCCTTAAACTGGACATCAAGAAAACAAATATCTTAATTTAAAAAAAATGGTATCCTGATTTAATATTCAACATTCTCAAAGAGGAAACTCAAATCACTGTGTAGTCAGGATGTGCTGTATGACAGAAAAATGTATTTTTAATTAAAAAAATAAAGTATATTAAAACAAAGAAAAAGAAATGTTCAGCATCCTTAGTCATCAGGGAAATGCAAATAAAAACCACCTTGATACTTCATCATACACCAGTCAGACATGTTAACATCAATAATACAAATGACAACTTATGAAGTCAAGGGGACTCTCCTCCATTTATAATGGGAGTGAAAACTTGTATAGGTATGTGGGAATCGATGTGATGTGACAGTTTCTCAGAAAGATGAAAATCAATCCAGTTATGCCATTCTTGAGCATATACTCAAAGGACTCTGCATCGTACTACAAAGACAATTGCTCAGCCATGATCATTGTTAACCTAGTCATCAGAGTTGGAAATTGGAAAAAACCTAGAAGTCTGTCAACAGGTGAATGGATAAAGAAAATTTCATGCATTTATACAAGGGAATATTACTCAAATATGGGGGGGGGGGAAAGAAATCAGGAAATCCTCAGGTAAATGCCTAGAGCTAGAAAAACATCATCTTGAATAAGTTAACCAAGAACCAGAAAGACAAATTTGGTATGTATTTACTTCTTGTGTGAATGTTAACACTTAAACCACTCTTAGTTTCAATCTGTGTAATCATGGAGGTTAGGTATAGACTAATTGACTAGTGGGTAGGGATGGATATCCCTAAGAAGGAGAAATAAAATATAGTTATGGATGGATGAGAATAGGGTATTGGAACATGATAATAAAGTAGGGAGGGGAAAGAAGTATGGGATGAGGGAGGGGAAGCTAAAACTAAGAGGGTTTGTGGGGTCATATAGAAACCTAATACAGTAGAAGCTTCCTAAAATATATATGTTTATATGGTTGTGTGTGTGTGTGTGTGTGTGAAGGCAATCTAAATTAAATTGCAGATAACAGGAGACACTGAACAAACTGCATATCTCTTGTCACCAAATGAAGCTTCCAGTACTGGAAATGGGTTACATCTAATTGAATTATTGAACAAACCCACGAAAATCATCAAACAACCCAGGCTATTGCCAAGGCTGTTGATTTCTCCCCACAAATTGATAAGGTCTAATTGCCTTAGACAACACCTAAACAACTCATTGAACATGAAGAAGTTGAGCTGGTGCCTGCCCAGAGCTTTCATCCCTACAGTCCAGTTCCTTCTTGGTACTGGAAGGTACTCTGCATTCTATCAAAGGAGAAAGGTGAACATCAGCACAGCTGCAAACCCTTCCATCTACAATGGTGTCCTGCCTGCAATATATGCTAGTGCGATAGTGGCACAAATCTTGTGGGAGCAACCAAACGACATCTGGTTTTACTTAAGGCCCACTCCATGAGATGGAAACCATACTTGACACTGCTTGAGTGGTCAAGAATCTGAGACCATGTAATAATGGGAAAACAAAATTCTACTGTTGTGCTAAAGAAATCTAACAATAACATGACTCCTAGTGATAGTATACTCATAAGTCAGTGCAGAAGCTTCTTACTGCAGCAGATGGGTCCAAATGTGAAGAAGCATTGCCAGACATATTCAGAGAGTGAGAAATCATGGAACACTCACCCCTAAATGGAATTTCTTCATCAAATCCCTTCCCTCAGAGCTTAGAGAACTCTGTAGAAGAGAAGATGGAAATGGTATAAGAGCCAGAGGTAAGGAAGACACCAAGAAAACAAGACCGTCTAAATATAGCACAATTGAAAAGCATATAAACACTCAGAGAATTTGGTAGCATGCACAGTTCCTTCATAGGTCTGCATCAATTGAGTTCCTAGAACTGGGAGAAGTAGACACATGCTTCCATCCATAATCCATAAACTAGCTCCAGATGACAACTATTTGTAAATGAAAACTCAGCTTCCTTCTAGAAAAATCTCACTGGGAGAAGAAAACCATTCCTTTATTATTTTTTCTTACATTTTTTATTATTTATTTACTTATTTTACATCCCTACTCTCCCCCCAATCACTCACCTACATCTCCTCTGTCCCACCAACCTAATCCTCCTTCATTTATGTTAAGAAACGGACAGGCCTCCCATGGATATCAACCAAACAAGGAATATCAAGCTGTAGTAAATTAAGCACCTCCCCTTGTGTTAAGGCTGAGCAAGATAACCTAGTATGAGGAACAGGTTCCAAAAAGCCAGCCAAAGTGTTAGGGACAGCCCCTGCTCCCACAATTAGGAGTCCTACAAGTAGACTAAGTATATAACTGTCACATATATGTAGAGGGCCTAGAACAGTCCCACGTAGGCTTACCGGTTGCTAGTTCAGACTCTGCAAACACCTATGAGCCTAGGTGAGTTGATTCTGTAGGTTTTCCTGTGATGTCCTAGACCTCACTGAATCCTACAATTCTTCATCCCTCTCTTCAGCAAGATTCCCTGAGCTCCACATGTTTGGCTGTGGGTCTCTTCCTTTGTTTCCATCAGTTACTGGATGTAGACTCTCTGGTGACAATTTGGGTAGGCACCAATCTATGAGTGTAGGAGAATATCATTAGGCACAATTACATTGACATTTTTTTTTCTCCAATAGTGTTTGGTTCTCTCTTTGTTCTCTTATCCATCCAGCCTCTGGGTCCTAGAACTCTAGGCAGTGTTGGGGGTGGGCTCACTCTAATGACATGTACTTAGGCTGGACCAATCATTGATTGGATACTGCCACAATCTTTGTGGCAAACTTACCACAGCATATCTTACAGTCATGGGTAGAATATTATGTGGCTGATTTGAAGAAAAGGTTGTTTCACAGGTCCCACCAAGCCCCCGCAGTCCCATGGCCCACTTATAGAATAATCACTCAGGGGCTTATATTAATTATAACTTCATTAGTTTTGACATTTTTCAAACAAATGTGATAAGAATATAAAATGAACCAAATATTATTATGAGACAACGTCCAAATATGGCATTGATTTTGTTTTGTGACAGCAGTCCACTGCTGGGTATGGGGCCTTTTGCTGTGAAATGTCTTTCTGTATGCTGTGAATACGTGTTGCTCTGATTGTTTGATAAATAAAAGCTGATTGGCCAGTAGCCAGGTGGGAAGTATAGGCTGGACAAGAGATGAGGAGAATTCTGGGAAGAGGAAGGCTGAGTCAGGAGTCACCAGCCAGACACAGAGGAAGCAAGATGACAAGGCAGAACTGAGAAAAGGTACCAAGCTACCTGGCTAAACACAGATAAGAATTAAGGGTTAATTTAAGTGTAAGAGTTATAAAACATTAAGAGGGAGGCATAAATAAAAATAAAAATTGTCAAAAATAAACATTAAAAGGAAATGTTCCTTCTGTTTCTATTGTGTGGAACAATTTGAAGAGTATTGGAATTAGTTCTTCTATGAAAATCTGGTAGAATTCTGCACTGAAACCATCTGGTCCTGGGCTATTTTTTGTTGGGAGACTTTTGATGACTCTTTCTATTTCTTTACGGGTTATTGATCTATTTAAATAGTTTATCTGGTCTTGATTTAACTTTGGTATGTGGTATCTATCCATAAAATTGTCCATTTCTTCCAGATTTTCCAATTTTGTGGAGTACAGGTTTTTGAAGTATGACCTGATGATTCTCTGGATTTTCTTGTTGTCTGTTGCTATGTCTCCCTTTTCATTTCTGATTTTGTTAATTTGGGTACTCAATCTTTGCCTTTTGGTTAATTTGGCTAGAGGTTTGTCTATCTTGTTGATTTTTTCAAAGAACCAACTCTTTGTTTCATTGATTCTTTGTATTGTTCTCTTGGTTTCTATTTCATTGATTTCAGGCCTCAATTTGATTATTTTCTGGCATCTATTTCTCCTGGGTGAGTACGTTTCTTTTTGTTCTAGAGCTTTCCAGTTGTGCTGTTAAGTCATTGGTATGAGATTTCTCCATCTTCTTTATGTGTGCATTTAGAGCTATGAATTTTTCTCTTAGCACTGCTTTCACAGTGTCCCATAAGTTTGGGTATGTTGTACTTTCATTTTCATTGAATTCTAAGAAATCTTTAATTTCTTTCTTTATTTCTTCCTTGACCCATTGGTGTTTCAGGTGGATATTAGTCAGTTTCCATGAAATTGTAGGCTTTCTATGATTTTTGTTGTTGTTGAAATCTAACTTTAAGGCATGGTGGTCCGATAAGATACAGGAGGTTATTCCAATGTTTTTGTATCTGATAAGATTTGCTTTGTGACCAAGCATGTGGTCAATTTTAGAGAAGGTTCCATGGGGTACTGAGAAGAAGGTGCATTCTTTTGTGTTAGGATGTTCTGTAGATATCTATTAAAAGGAAAATACAGCAGAAAAAAAGAAAATAATAGAAATTACAGGCAAAGTAAGTACAGGAAAGACCAGAAAGGCAAAGTTGTCATTTGAGAAAACCATACCATATGCATGTTCACACTCACAATAACAAACTAATAAAAACAAAACAAACAAAAAAGACTTATTAGGGAAGTACAAATTAATCCTTCTATAACAAATCATTAAATGACCTCTGCAATGGTTTAATATTTTTAATTATTAATTTTTATTTATGTGTATGTTGGTTTCTTGGCATTTATGCATGTTATGGTTATTTTGGCAACAAGAGAAGCCAGTCAATGACGTCAAATCCCTGGGGCTTGAATTGCAGGTGATTGTGACATTCTATATTGATGCAGATAGCTGATCTCAAGTCCTGGAGGAACAGTAAGTTCCTTTAACTGTTGAACCACTTCTCCAGCAAAAATGATTAACATATAGAAACATTATTAATACCAAATATTGGAAAGACTGTATTTGAACTGAATTTCTATTCCTTATTAGTAAAATTATAAAAGTATCTCATTATATTTTAAAGACCATTGAAAGTTTTGTATACATAAAACATGTTTATCTAATAATATCTTTGAAAATATTTACTCAAATGACATGAAAACAAAATCTGAAAAAGACTTGTGAAATCTGAAAGAGACTTCACATTTTCACTAATTCAAATTGGATACAATCCAAATTCCCTACCATTAGGACAAAAGTCAAACAAGGAACTATTTATTCATATAATGTGTTACTACTAGACAGAAAGAGGACCAGGTTCTTGACCCACTCAGAGGTGAGTTTTGTATATAGTGATCAATATGAATCTACTTGCAATCTTTAATATGTAGCTATCCAGTGTGACCAACTATCTTTTCTTTAATGTGTATTTGTGGCTTTTTTTTTTGCCAAAAATCAGGTGTTAATAGGTGTGTGAGCTTATGTCTGAGTTTTCAATTCAATTCAATTGTTCAGCATGTTGATTTTTATGTAATATCATAACGTTTTAATTACTATAGCTCTGTAATACAGTTTGACATCTGGAAGGTGATACCTCCAGTGTTTTTCACTATTAGTTCAGCTATCTTGGATTCCTTGTACTTCCATATGAATTTGAAGAATTTTTTTCAGGTACTATGAAGAATTATGTCAAAATTTTGATAGGGATATCATAAAATGTATAGAATAATATTGATAGGAGGCCATTTTCATAACATTAGTCACACTAACCCATAAGCACTGCTGATCTTTCCATCTTCTGATGTCTTCTTCAATTTCTTTCTTTAATTTCTCCCTGTTTTCATTATCAAAGTATTTCACTTCCTTGATTAGAGTTATCCCAAGTTATTTGGGGGGGGGGGCTAATGTGAAAAGTACTGGTTTCCTGATTTCTATCTGTTTGTCAATTTTGTGAGTTTATTTTGTATCCTATTAATATAGCCAGAAAATTAAAACTGCTCCAATATCCATCACTTGATGAATTAATAATAAAAATGTGGACATTTCCATAATGGGACATTACTCATCTGTTAAGAAAAATGTAATAATATTCCCAGGTAAATAAATGGATCTGGAAAACATGATTCAGAGTAATGTAATATTAAAAAAATTCACATATTCCTCTAATTTGTGTATGTTACTTTTGAGTTTTCAGATGTATAAGGTTTATTTGTAATACCCACTGAAGTCAGGAAATTTGTAAGGGGATCTAGAGACATAAAAAGAGGGGAGATAGGAAAAGCAATGGCATACCATCATAAAGGGGATTTATAGAAGAGGAAAGGCTAACCTGAGGTTGGGGAAAGGATGTCAACATAGTGGAGAGATTCAGGAAAAGATAGATAATGCTTAAGATCTTGTAAAAACTCACACGGAAACCTACCAGCTACTGTAAGACTTCTTACAATGTAGTTATATAGATATTAAATAAATACCTAAAATGTGTTTGCTATGTAGAAAAAATTGCCCCTACTAGAGACCAGAACTAACACATAAAAATTCTAGTGTCAAGAATGGATCACCTCTTTTGAAATTTTTGTCCACAGCATTAAAGGATATTAGCAATAATTATAGTTACCAGCCAAAACTTTACAGTAAGACCGTATTGCTTCAAACATGACATATGTGAATGACAGACATTTAGATATTAAGCTGTTACTCACCGGAGAGCTTCAATCCTAACAACTAGTTTCACATTGGTAGAAGGAACTGTGTTCACTACTCGAGGAAAAGCTTAATCATTGCTCTTACCTACAGTGAACCTTTGAAGCTGCTTGGTAATACAAACTCATTGATGCAACAATAGCTCAAAGATCATAGATGTGTTCAATCACTTCTTGATTGAATTTAAGTGTGACTATGCATGATGAAACAGATTCCTGGCATGATTTTGTAGACAAGAAACTTTGAAAAGTCAGGTAACAGGCCCTTAAGCAGAATACATTATTAATATTCTACCAAATGAACTTGGTATTCAAACAACTTTTAATGACTTATTTTTGTAATTTTAAGTTAATATTACTCTCAGACCTCATCAAAGAAGTTTTGATTTGCAGTAGGCATTTATTAACATAGAAGCCCACAACTGCCCAAGATTTAGAATATAAGAGATTGGAGAACACTCAGCCCCAATTGGAGAATCTACTAAACACCTTACCACACATACCAAGGCGAAGGTATCATTGCAGAGGAATGTGTGGGAAGTCTGAAAGAGCCAGAAGTGAATGAATAAAAGAAAACTGTGTTATCTGGGCTGAATATAGTAGTTACAATTTGAAATTATAATAATTATGGTAGTATGCACAATTCCCATGCCAGCCAGATAAATACCATGATGGACAGGAGAAAGAGAAAATAAATGAGGTGGGTAGGACTGAAGCACTGGGCCATGTCTTAAGCAAACAAAGAGATGTGGCATGTGCAGAGAGCACTCTGGCCAGAGGAAACTTGACCCATAAACTCCAAACTGGAAAATCATGACAGGCAGCCCAGCGCCAACTAAGAAATGCCACAGCAGTTTGGAGCAAGCTCACCAAAAATCCACATATGTAAACCTCAGCCCTTTGTTTAATAAAGGAGAGATTGCTTGCAAACCTCCTGGAGTTTGTGTCATTGACTCTGCATCTACCCACCCCCTTCCCCTGGGATCAGAGATGGCAAGACCCAGCTGCAGGGTCAGCAACCAGCAACATTCTGGCCCCCAATGTGGGTTTTTTGTTTTGTTTTGTTTTGTTTTGTTTTTTTTGTTTTTTGCTGACCAGTTTGCTGTCCTGATCCTGGAATCTACATGGCATGTTAAGATGCTCCCTTCAGCTGTTTTTGGTGAGTAGATCCCTCCTCTCAGTTTTCTGTTTTCTGTGGTGAGTATTGGGTTCTTTTTCTCTCTCTCTCTCTCCTGTCTGTTTTGTCTTTAGGGCATACTCTGCTTACTTTAGATCCACCTGGCTTCTGAAACTCACAGCCAGCCTTTTGTTTTTCCAGAGGCTATAAATCCCCTGACACCTCCCCAGGGGGTTGGAAATGTTTGCTCAGTGGATTAGTGACTCCTTTGGTTTGTTTGTCCTTGCCTACTGTTTCATTTGTCAATGGAAACTTCCCTTCTGCTGCAAGAGATCCCAGCCCAGAGCTCTTAAAGCTTTGCTTCCGACAGGGAAATAAGAGTTAAAACTTCCTATCTGGAAAAGTTTTGGAATGAGGCTTCTGTTATTGAACCCTGGATATTGCCTGAAATCATCTGGGATCCATCATTATGGATGAGTGTACTCTTCTTAACTAGGAAATGGGAAGTGCAGGAAGGGAAAAGCCCCCATGTGGCCTTTGTACCAATACTTTTGGGAATCATAGTGTGTATAAAATCAGACACTACAGAGGAAGTTCTCCAGTCCTTTAATGATCATTGTATAGTGGTATTTTATTTGTACTGAAATGTGATTTTATTTGTAATAAATAAAGTTGCCTAGGGGTCAGAGCTATTAGCAAACCATAGCAAAAGCCAGGGCGGTGGTGGTGCACACCTTTAATCCCAGCACTTGGTAGGCAGAGCTAGGTAGATCTCTGTGTGGTCAAGGATACAGTCAGCATTGGAGACACACACCTTTAATCTCAGTACCAACCATAGAAGACCTGGAGTGACCTACAGACAGGCAGTGATGAGACAGTCATGTGGTTGGGTTTACAACCAATGAGAAGGCAGAACAGGAAGTCTTTATAAAGACAAACAGAAAGGAAGTAGATCTCTTTCAGAGAGGTCTCTTGCAGAGAGGTAGGACAGCAGCGGCAGGAAGGGTAAGGTTTTTAATCTCAGCTCTTAGCTATCGCTCTGACCTCTTGGCTTTCTTCTCTGAATCGGCTCTGTGTTTCTTATTTAATAAGACGGTTACATCTACACCACTGTGAGGAACAAAATCTTCCTCACTCTCTCTCACTTCCCCACCATCTGAGGGATAACTGCTACCATCATGTAGGATACTTCTCAGCTTAAATTGTCAGTTATCATGCAAACAATCCTTTTGCATTTCCAGTTTATGTTGGGGCCAATGCAACTGCTCAGTCATGGGTTCCTACTCCTCTAGTCAAACTTTCCTTGATCTGTAAGGCTGCTAATGAGTCAGTCCCTGACTACTCTTATTTTGAGCAAGTCCTATGGCAATGGGCAATGCATTTACACACCTATTATGATGGATATCATTTGATGAAAGCAGTATTTGAGCCAGCTGTTTTTCTTAATTGGCAGGTGGCCTATGATGATCAAGCTAAAGGGCATGCATGCCCACATATTTAATATAATACTGCTATTTCTCTAGACATTCTGACTGGCAGGGACCAATATGCTAGTCCTATAACTCAAGCCCAAATTGGCCTGCCTGTCTGTTTTCAGTGGGTCTCTGAACTTATATTTAAAGCCTTGAGATCATGCATTCCTCAGGATCTGACTGCATACTTTCATAATCTGATACAGCAGCCCAAGGAATTGTTTACTGACTTCTCAGTCCTAGTCAATAAGGCAGTGGAGAAACGGGTGGATCCTGGCCCAACCAGGGAGATGCTCATTAAATAATTAACATTGTTTAGCTTCCAAAGACAATGATCATGGACAGTCCTCTCCCAACATACCTGATCATTCTTATTGAGGCTGTGGTCAGTCAGGTTACCTTTGTAGACATTATCCTAAAGTTTGACCCAAGACCAAATGCCCCAAATGCCAAAAAGGGTTTCATTGGCCACATGATTGTAGAAGCTCTCCCCAGTTGCCTTTAAACTTAAAGAGGGGCACCCCTCAGCTTAGAAAGTAAGACGGTGTTGCTCCAAGCCCAGACTGTTCTGTACCCTTCACATATTCCCCCATTCTCCCATGATGACCATCTACCTGGATGGCAGATCCACCAAGGGACTGGTGGACACAGGGGCAGAAGACATTGTAATATATTTAATGATGCCTAAGCCTTCCCACATTGGAAACTTAAAGACAGCCCAACCATTACCAGGTTAGGATGGGGATAAGCATTCTAAAACAACCTTTCTCCTGGTTCACTGGAAGGACCTCAATGACAATCAGGGGTGAATCCATTCGATTATAGTTGATACACTCCATACTCTTTGGGAAATTGGGATTATGCTTACCACAGATGATAAGGCATTTTATGAGACTATAGTAACACATGATATGACAGGTCAATCTGGTAGAAATTCTAGCCTTCACTCCCAATTGTAAGGGTCACTGCCCCCCCCCAGATATAAATATTCCAAGGTCCATATAATTAAATTGATCATTGTAGAAGCCTGTGTGGGTGGGCCAGCGGCCTATTATAGGACCCAAACTATCAGAGTTGAGAATGTTAATTGAAGAGCAATTGTCATTGGGCCATATTGAACCTTCCCACAGTAGACTTAACACCCCCATTTCTGTAATTAAGAAAATGTCAGGAAAATTTTGCCTTCTGCAAGACTTAAGACAAATAAATGCACAAATGGAAAAGATGGGCTCCTCTCAAGCAGGGCTACTGTACCCTGGTGTTATTCCACCAGGATTGCATATTCTTGTAATAGATATTAAAGATTATTTTTTCTCAATATCATTGGCTCCAGAGGACAGAGAGTGCTTCACGTTTACTCTGTGGGAGGCCAATATTCAAAAGCCCGCTTCCCATTATCACTGGAAGATTTTACCAGAAGGTATGGAAAACAGTCCAATCATCTGCCAGTTGTATGTTCAACAGACCTTAGCTAGGGTCCTTGGTGAGGTATTAATGATCCACTATATGGATGATATCTTGGTTCACCTGAGCAGATAGAGACTTCAGGAGTTATTGCTCCAGTTCCTTGAGGACTTAAGAGCTTTTTGCTTAAAGGTGGCCCTGGAAAAGATACAATGGCTACCCCCATTTGCCTTCTTGAGTTACCAAATCAGCCAAGCCATCCAACCCCTTAATGCCTCTATTATAATACAATAGTCCTATTCCCTTACAGAACTTCAGGAAGTCTGTGGCACCATTAATTGGCTCAATTTCTCCCAATTCCCAATGAAGACATGAAACAAGTGTTCTCCCTTCTTGAGGGGCATACTTCCCCCTCTGCAAAAATATGGTTGACAGAGGGGGCCAGGGATATCTTAAAGAGGGCTAGTGAATTTGCTTATAATACCTCCCTAAGGAGACATGATCCAAATGTTCCTCTGATAGCCCTAGTCCTTTGGACTAAGGGCAGTTTATTGGGAGCACTGTGGCAATCAGACCCCCTAATCTGGATACATCTATACATCTTTTTCTTTATATTAACTAATTCTTCACAGTTTGAGCTGAATTGCACTGAGACAATATGTTGGCTCAGTGCCTGCTGGAATGCAAATGAGGCCCTTCACAAGTTTTGGTATGCATTCCTGCTTTCATTTGAATACCATTAAATAATGTGACACACTATCATAGAATGGAATTGATGAAGTGACTAGAGTAAATAGAGAATTTGGAATAATGGCAGCCATAATGGCTGGTATTCTGCTTGCTGTGGCAGATGGGGCAGCAGCCACAGTCTCCCTAATCCAAATGGGAGCCACTGCCTCTACACTTAATATGGCCATAGAAGAACCAGCCCAAGCATTAAGTACTCAACAGCTAATTAATGCCCATTTTTATTCAGCTATACTTAATTTACAACAACAAATAGGTTTATTGGATGAAGAAATCCAGATATTAATATGGCTAGTAAGAGGAAACTATGATCCCCGATTCTCCTCCTTTTGTTTAACTCCTTACCTGGTCTTGACACAAGTCAGGAGTAGGTTAAGGAAAATCATTTTGGGACCATGGAACAAAGAGTCCTTAAACCTTATGGTACAACTCTCTAATGAAAACTTAGGGCTGAAGTCCACATGTGTGAAACTACTGGAGGTGTCTACAGCATTCTTTGCTCAAATTTGGAGTCACATAAAATCAATCCTTGATCTTGAAAAAAATTATAGCATGGGGAATGATAGGGGGAATGGTACTCTTAATAATTCTGTTGTTTAAGTGTTTCCTACAGCATGATTTCCAGTAGCTCCATGTTAAAAAAAATGACCCTACAACTGCTAATGGCTCTGGAATGCCCTGATCATTGGCCCACTAAGGAAGTAATAAGAGCCTGGTTCATGGAAATTTGTGATGCCTCTCTCTGATGCCTCTGTCTAATGCTCTTGCACCCTAGGTGCTCTCCAAGGGAGCCACCCTCCAAGGACTGATAGCCAGAGACGGGTAAGAGCTTGTTAGGCAGGCCAACCTAAGACAGGCACAGTCACCTTGTTGGGGGACCCCTGAAGTGGGGACAACAAGATTAGAGCAAAGAACTCTAATTCCCAGTAGCAGCCACAAAATAAAATAAAAAAGGTGATATGAGGTGGATAAGGCCAAAGCACTGGGCCAGGCCTTAAGCAAACAAAGAGCTGTGAGATGCACAGTGAGCACTCTGGCCAGAGGAAACTTGAGCCAAAAATGCCAAACTGGAAAATCATGACAGGCAGTCCAGAGTCAACCAAGAAATACCACAGCAACTAGGAGCAAAGCCCACCAAAAATCCACATGTGTAAACCCTCACCCTTTGTTTAATAAAGGAGAGATTGCTTGCAAACCTCCTGGAGTCTGTGTCACTGAAGCTGCATTTACCCATACCCTGTCCCCAGGATCAGAGACAATGAGACTCCAACTGCAGAGCTAGCAATAATGAAATACCACTGTTAGGGTGAGGTGCTATTGACAATTCATATTTGCTGAGAGAGGGACACGGACTTTTCTTTAAGAGTGTTGCCCATGGCAGTCTGACCATACTCCTTTGGAAAATCACATATCAACAAATTTATTGGCAACACAAATTAGACTTGATGGATGAAAATAAAAGGAACACATTTGGTATGAAAGCAGGGGTGAAATGAGGAGGAGATAGGGGATGTGATTATAGCTAAAAATCATTGTGTAAAATTGTCAAGGAACCATATAAAAGGGGAAAACACACAGGCTATTGCAAAGGCAATAAGCTACTCTCAACAAAATGACAGCAAGGCCCTATTGCTGAAGTCAAAGTCCACACAACTCACTGAACCTGCAGAGGTTGATCTGATCATTTTACCATATGTTTTAGTTTCTTTGGTCTGGCATGTTACAAAAAGATAAATGTAAATACCAACCTAGCAAAAAAAAAAAAAAAAAAGTACCATTTGATCTACAATGCTGTCCTGCATTTAAAATATGCTCGGGTAATGAGAGCACAAAGCTTGTGGGAATAACCAACCAATGTCTGCTTTGACTTACATCACACTCCAGGAATGGAACCCAAAGCTGACACTGCTTGGGTGACACAGAACCAGAGACTAGATAGCCGAGAGACATAGGGTTAAAACCAAATACTACTGATACCAAAAAAAAAAAAAATAGTAGTGATAAAATGTCTCCTAACAATATTCTGCTACACTCATAGAACAGTACTTTATTTATTTAACCACTATCAGAGAAGCAGCCTCCTGCAGTAGATGGGAAGATACAGAGACCAAAAGACAGGTATTATGCAGAGGGAGACATAGAGAGCCCTTGAAACATATACCCTAATGAGTTGTCTCCATCAAATCCCTCTCTTCAGAGGGAGGGAAGTGCATATAAGAGAAGGCAGGGTGTAAGACCCAGAGGGGGTGGAGGACACCAGGAGAACAAGGCTCTTGAAATCAACTGAGCAAAACTCATATGAACTCACAGAGGATGAAGCAACAAACAAAGTAACAATGTGGGTCTGGACTAGGTCTCTGGCATACATTATACCTTTCAGTTTAGTATTTTTTTTTTAGAAATCTCATGTGTGTAAACTAGTGGGTATCTGATTTTTGTGCTTTCTAATGGAGTTTTTTTTTCTATCTGTTGGTTTACTGTGCTAAATTTGATGTGATGGTTTCTATTTTATTATATTTTATTTTGTTATTTTTTGTTATTACCACTTCAAAGCCTGTTCCTTTCTAGTAAGAGATAGAAAGGGAATGTATCTGGATGGGAGGGGAACTCAGGAGGAACTGGAAGCAGTAAATGGAAGGGAAACTGTAATCTGGACATATTGTATGAGAAAATAATCTATTTTCAATAATGGGAAAAATTAAAATAAAAGTCCTATAAAGATGATGTAGATTGCAGACCACCCTAATGCAACAAGAGTGAGAATATCCATGGACAAAATTGAAAGCCATTTCTCTCCTAATATCTCTCAAAATTGGCTTTGTTACAATGTATTTCCCAATGAAAACTCTTCAATTTTGATGATAATTATCTATAAATAAATTAATTAAAACCAAGAGGATGAAATAATGTAATAATTATTTACATCTACTTTTAGTAATTGTATATGTCATCACGAGTGTCTTAAGATCTCTGATAATAATATGCAGTTAAATGAATTCTAACTATGAAGATAGCATGTTCTACTGTCCTATTCAAGCCAAGGCTTCCACTTGAACAACTCTTTGAGTTTCTTATTAAATATGAACCTCATTTTAGAAATATCCACACATTGGAAACAATTTTCCTTCCTGCCATGGTGAAAACTCACAAATCATATGATGAGGGAAAAATACATTTTGTCAGCAAATATCTTTCAAACAAATAGATTGTGCTGGTAAAAAATAGGGGCTATAGAAAAACTATGTGAAATACAGTAAAAATACCACTCTGAAATGCTTTTAATATGCCTGTCAATGTGGATCATGCAAGCTTTTTCTATGAAAAATAACAAGACTGTCTTCCTGTAGGATTTAGAACTTAAAAAAATTACCACAGAAATATATTGATAAAATAATTTATTTCATAAACATATAGAAATATAAAATTATATATAAAATAATTGATCATTTGAAAAAAATAGAATGCTGGTAAAAAGACAATGTTACTCCAACATGCCAATTTATGAATGATCAGCCCAGACTACTATACCCAAGAAAACTTTCGGTCATCAAAGATGGATAAAATGAGATATTCCTTGATAAAGTCAAATTTAAAGAATGACTGTCTACAAATCCACCCCTACAGATCATACTAGAAGGAAAAATCCAATCCAAGGAGATAAATTACACCCAAGAAAATGGTGGAAATAAATAATCTCACACCAGCATAACCCAAAGAAGGAAAACACACACACACACACACACACACACACACACACTACCAACAACAACAACAAACAACAAACAAATACAGGAATTAACAATCATGGGCCATTTTTTCTCAATATTAGTGGAATATTCCACAATAAAAAATAACAACCAGAATAGATGTGAATATAAGAGCCAACCTTCTGCTGCATATAAGAAATACATCTGATCATTTAAGATAGACATTATCTCAGAGTAAAAGGGTAGAAAAAAATTTTCTAACCTAGTGGCTCAAAGAAGCAAACTGGGGACTATTCTAATATAAAAAAATAGACTTCAAATCAAAATTAATCAAAGTAGATTGGGAAGGACACTTTATATTCATCAAAGGAAAAATTCATCAAGATGATATTTCAATACTCAATATCTCTGCTCCAAATGCAAGGGCCCCCACATTTGTTCATGAAACATTACTAAAGCTTAAATCACACATATACTCTCATACATTGCTAGTGAGAGACTTCAATACCCCACACTCACCAATGGACAGGTCACTCAAACATAAACTCATCAAAGAAATGATGGACTTAACAGATGTTAGCAACCAAATGGACTTAACAGGGGATCTAAAGTACATGTCACCCAAACAGAAAAGAATATATATTCTTTTCAGTACATCATAGAACATGTTCAAAAATTGACCACATACTCAGTCAGAAAGCAAGTCTCAATAGATACAAGAAAATTGAAAGAAACTCCTGTATCCAATCAGATTACCACAGATTGAAGCTGGATTTCAATAAGGACAAAAACAAGAGAAAGCCTAAAATCTCATGGAAACTGAAAAACTCTATAGTGAATAACTACTGAGTCATGGCACAAATAAAGAAAGAAATTAAAGCTTGGTGGTGGTGGTACTGCATCCTTTTAGTCCCAGAACTTGGGAGGAAAAGTTGGGAGATCTCTGAGTTGGAGGTCAGTGTGGTCTACAGAGTGAGTTCCAGGACAGCCAAAGCCACACACAGTTTTACCCTGTCTCAAAAAATCAATAAGAAAAAGCCTAGCTTGATAATTGTAGTAATAATTATTATTATTTAATAATAATAATGAAGGAAATTAAAAACTTCCTCGAATTCAATGAAAATGAATGTACAACATACCCCAACCTATAGGACATGATAAAACCTGAGCAAAGAGGAAAGTTCAAAGCAATGTGTGCCTTCATAACAAGTTTGGAGAGATCTTCTAGAAAATTAACAGCACACATGAAATCACTAGAACAAACAGAAGCAAACACACCCAGGAAACTGAGGCAAGGTTTTGCTGTTCCAACTGCCAAGCCCCAAATAAACATACAGAAGCTTATATTAAGTACAAAGTACTCGGCTGATAGCTCAGGCTTATTGCTAACTAGCTTTTACATTTTTAAGTTAACCCATATTTCTTATTTACCCTCTGACATGTGACGGTACCTTTATTAGAATGACATATTCATCTTCTGCTCCCTTTGCTTCTGCTGGCGACTCCTCAGACTTTCCTCATTCTATCATTCTCAGTTTGGATTTCCTGCCTAACTTTATCCAGCTCAGCTATTGGCCAGTCAGCTGTTTCTTAAACCAATCATAGTGACACATATTAACACAGTGTACAGGATTATTCCATAGCAACCAAGTAATATAGCAGGAAATAATCAAACTGAGGGCTGAAAATAATACAATAGGAATGAAAAAAACTTCACCCCAAAATTGATGCAAACAAATGCAGTGATCCACAGCCAAACATTAGGCCGAGTACAGAGAATCCTTCTAAAGAGATGGAGGAAGGATTGTAGAAGCCAGAGCAGTTAAGGGCATCACAAGAAAACCCACAGCATCAACTTACATGGACTCACAGGGGCTCACAGAGCCTGAACTGACAACCAGGGAGCCTGCATGTGACTGAACTAAGCACTGCATATGTGGGACAGTTGTGTAGTTTGGTATTCTTGTGGAACTCATAACAGTGGGAAGAGTAGCTGATTCTAACTCTTCTGCTAGCTTTTGGGACCCTATTCATCATACTAGGTTACCTTGCCCAAACTTAACACAAAGGAAAGTTGTTATGTGACTTGATATGCACGTTCTGATAATATCCATGGGAGGCCTGACCTTTTCTGAACAGAAATTGAGGAGGAGTGGTTTGAGGGGGGTGCAGAGGGGAGGTAAGTAGCAGGGTATGGAGGGGTTGAGGGAGGGGAAGTTGCAAATTTTTTTAAATTTAAAAAAACAGAAAAATAAATTTAAGACAATTTTTAAAAACCTTATTAAAAAAAACAGACTCAATGAAACAAAGAGTTGGTTCTTTGAGAAAATCAACAAGATAGACAAATTTTCATCCAAATGAACTAAAGGGCAGAGAGAGAATATCCAAGTTAACAAAACAGAAACAAGAGGGGGACATAAAAACAGACACTAAGGAAATTCGAAGAGTCATTAAGTCACACTTTAAAAACCTGTACTACATAAGATTAGAAAATTGAAAAGAAATGGACAATTTTCTCAATAGATACCACTTACCAAAGTTAAATCAAGATAAGACAAGCAATTTAAATAGACCTATAAGTCCTAAGGATATAGAGGCAGTCATTAAACATCTCCCAACCAAAGGGCAGGACCAGACAGTTTTATTGCAAAATTTTATCAGACATTCAAAGAAGAGATAATACCAACACTCCTCAAATTATTCCAGAAAATAGAAACAGAGCAAACATTGCCAAATTCATTTTATGAGGTCACAGTCACCCTGATACCCAAACCACACAAAAAGTCAGTGAAGAAAGAGAATTACAGACCAATATCCCTCATAAACACTGATGCAAAAATATTTAATAAAATATTTGCAAACAGAATCCAAGAGCACAACAAAAAGATTACCCACTATAATCATGTAAGCTTCATTTCAGAGATGCAGAGATGCTTTGACATATGAAAATCTGTCAATGTAATCCACCCTATAAATAAAATGAAAGGAAAAAATAATACACATGATCATCTCATTAGATGTTGAAAGAATCTGACAAAATTCAACATCCCTTCAATTTAAGTCATAGAGAGATCAGGGATACAAGGGATATACTGAAACATAATAAAGACAATTTGCAGTAAGAATATAGGCAACTTTGAATTAAATGGAAAGAAACTTAAAACAATTCTACTAAAAGAAGAAATAAGACAAAGCTGTCCACTCTCTCCATATCTATTCAATGTAATGCTTGAAGATATAGCTAGAACAAAAATACAATGAAAGGAGATCAAGAGGATATGAATTGGAAAGAAAGAAGCCAAAATATCACTATTTGCAGAGGTTATGATAGTATGCATAAGTGATCCCAAAAATTCTACCAGGGCTTTCCTGTAGCTGACAAACACCTTCAGCAAAGTGGCTGGATACAAGATTGACTAAAAACAATCAATAGTCCTCTTATATAAAAATGACGAATTATCTGAGAAGAAACCAGGGAGACATCATCTTTCACAATAGCCACAAATATATAAAATATCTTGATGTAACTCTAACCAAGGAAGTGAAAGACCTATATGACAAGAACTTCCAGTCTTTGAAGAGGGACATGGGAGAAGATATCAGAATATTGAAAGACCTCCCAAGCTCCTAGATTGGTAGAATTAACATAATGGCCATCTTAACAACAGCAATCTACAGATTCAAGGCAATTTCAATCCAAATTGCAATACATTTCTTTTTTTCTTTCTTTCTTTTTTTTTTCTTTTTTCTTTTTTTTTTTACAATACCATTCAGTTCTACATATCAGCCATGGATTCCCTTGTTCTCCCCATTCCCGCCCCCCTTCCCTTCCCCCCAGCCCACCCCCCATTCCCACCTCCTCCAGGGCAAAGCCTCCCCCGAGGACTGAGATCAACCTGGTGGACTCAGTCCAGGCAGGGCCAGTCCCCTCCTCCCAGGCCGAGCCAAGCGACCCTGTATAAGCCCCAGGTTTCAAACAGCCAACTCATGCAATGAGCACAGGACCCGGTCCCACTGCCTGGATGCCTCCCAAACAGCTCAAGCCAATCAACTGTCTCACCCATTCAGAGGGCCTGATCCAGTTGGGGGCCCCTCAGCCATTGGTTCATAGTTCATGTGTTTCTATTCGTTTGGCTATTTGTCCCTGTGCTTTATCCAACCTTGGTCTCAACAATTCTGCTCATATAGACCCTCCTCTTTCTCGCTAATTGGACTCCTGGAGCTCCGCCCCGGGGCCTAGCCGTGGATCTCTGCTTCCAGATCCCTCAGTCATTGGATGGGGTTTCTAGCACGACAATTAGGGTGTTTGGCCATCCCATCACCAGAGTGGGTAAGTTCGGGCTGTCTCTTGACCATTGCCAGCAGTCTATTGTGGGGGTATCTTTGTGGATTTCTGTGGCCTCTCTAGTACTTTGCTTCTTCCTATTCTCATGTGGTCTTCATTTATCATGGTCTCCTATTCCTTGTTCTCCCTCTCTGTTGTTGATCCAGCTGGGGTCTCTCACTCCCCCAAGCTCTCTTTCCCTCGACCCTCGCCCTTCATTTCCCCCACTTATGTCCAGGCTGTTCATGAAGATCTCATCCATTTCTCCATCATTGGGCGATCCCCGTGTCTTTCTTGGGGTCCTGTTTTC
>CABHPQ010175989.1:20657-100538 GCA_902168405.1 Peromyscus aztecus | reverse complement strand
ATATATATATATATATATATATATATATATATATATATATATATATTCTTGATAGCAGCAGCATCCTCATCCTGACTGGCTAGAGCACATTACATCACAGTAACACATCAGCACTCAACAGACCCACTCTATCATTTTCTTCTAGATGGCCTCACTGGTGGAGCATTTAGAAATCACCTTATTCTCACTATAAATACAATGCAACTTAAGACACCATTCCACTACAATTCCACACTTCCACTCCTTACAATTTTTGTTTGGTGCCATATTTAAAAACCACAGGTATTTTCTCTATTCATGGTCATTTTTCTGTCCTACATAGGCTGCAATTTAATTCTCACTTTCCCAAATATACCCTGCAGGCTTAGTGAACATCTATCTACCATTTTCTTGATGAAGAAACCCATAAGCAATAAATACATATGCTAATTCAACAATTTATGCATTCGTTAACTCATAAAGCATTTCTGAACACCTATTCTTTGTCAGGCTGTATGTTAGGACTTGAGAGTGGATGAGAAATGTCCATGTTCAGCTTCCTTGAGGAGACAGGCAAATACATGAGTCACCTCAATTCCATATGACAGCTGCAACGTGAGTCTATGCATAATACAGAGACACTGAGGAGAGGTGATGCACGTTTCCTGGGGGGAGGGGGGGCGGGGTGGTATGGTGGCCAGTTTCAGAGAGAAGGTGATGTTTCAGCAGTATGGAAAGAATGAGCAAAGTCCCTAGCTGGAGTACTGTATCCAGGTCTTCCAGGCAAAGAGAACCCTGTGGAAAAATTAGAAGCATGGTGAAACTTCTGACCATGCCTTCTAATGTGACAAGAGTCTATCACTCATGAGTAGGCAGAGCTCTTAGATATTAGTCTGGCAAGGGAAGCAGGATCAGATCATAAGAGACCTTGAACGTCCTTCTAAAAAGGATATTTTTGTCCAGTAAGCAATGGAAGTCTGGAAAGATTTCATTGTAAAATTATCTGGCTTCAGGATGAAAAGATCTGAGAAGGGCAGCTGTTGCTACAACCAGGTAGACATATGTAAAAACTCAGAACAGAGCTCCAGAGAGGAACATGGATTCAAAAGATGTTTGGGGATAAGAATAGGCAGCATTTGTGAACAGACTGGGTATATACCTCCTTGTCTTCACTGTACATATTTTAGGCCCATAGATGATCAATAAGCTCCCCAGTATGTGAATAAAGATGCACAATTAAATAAAATTATTATCAGTGATTCCTAATCAGCAACAGTGAGGTAGTGGAGGGGAGACATCCTCTTTGGACTCTGACTTTGCATTTGCATGGGGTAGCAAGGATGGCACTCTACCTCTGCTACTGGATGGACCTTACACAAACCCCTTACTTTTGTCCCTTCTTCAACTCCCAGTGACATGCTGACTAGGATGGTTAATCTTCGAGGCTCCTCCAGGGCTCACATTCTGTGAGTCAAACCAACCCTGTCCTTTCCCAGCTGAGTCACCTTTGAGGCAGGGACTCTTTGGGGCTGAACAGGAAACACAACAGAGTCACTGAAGTCACACCCCAAGTTCCATTTTCAGGAGGCAAGGATGAGTAGGGGGTGCCTAAAGTCAGGACAGATATCAGAGGCAGCTCCCCTCCAGTGATCAGCCTGGCTGGTCCTGGAGACCTGTCCTCACTTCCTTAAGGCTAGGGCCCCTGAACATGGCCTTCTTCTTCAGAGGAAATGCCCCACCAACACCACCACACACATACAACTCAGGCATGTGAGTCTCTGGAAATCCTCTGTTTTTCCTGTTTGTATCAATTCCCATGGCCAGTGTGCCTACGGATGCTGTCTGAAGACTATACTTCCTTACTGCCTGCTGTCCTGAGTGTGTCTGAGATCCACAACCCACAGACTGCTGTGTGATGTCTTTCTATATGCTGTGAATATGTGTTGCTCTGATTAGTTGATAAAGCTGTTTGGACTATGGCAAGTCAGGTTATAGTTAGGTGGAAATTGAGGAGATAGACAGGAAGAAGAAAAGAGAGGAGAGGGAGATGCCATCCCACCGTCCAGGGAGCAGCATATAATGGCACACAGGTAAAGCAACTGAACACATGGCAACATATAGATTAATAGAAATGGGCTGAGTTTAGTTATAAGAGCTAACTAGCAAGAAAATTGAGCCATAGGCCATGGCTATGCAGTTCGTAATTGATATAAGCCTCTGTGTGTTTACTTAGGTCTGAGTGGCTGCAGGACCAGGCGGGACACAGGAAAACTTCCAGCTACAACAGACAGCAGCAAGATGTCCTCCTTGGGGTCTTAGCTGGTAAAGGGCTCCACTGCTGTCTATTCTACTGTCTGGAACTTGGTGAAGCCTACCATGTATTACCAAACACATCTGAGAGGCCTGGTCTTCCCACAGCAATCCCACAAGGTGAGCATCGTTTGTACACTTTAATGATGCAGAGAATGAGGTTTGGTGATTCACCAAAGGCTGGACTAGGATGTGGCCCAGTCAGGACTCAAACTGAGGTCTGTCTGGTTTCCTGTCCACTATGTTCTCCCTCGATAGCCAGAACTAAGCTAAATAATCTGCATGAGTGTGAACCATCTGGAAAGCCACTAAGTAGATTCAGTGTCTTTTTTTCATCCAAGAAAAGCATGATCTAGTTTAACTTCAGGCCTAAAAAGCAAAAAATAAATGGTTCACAGTTCACCAACTAAAGCACATTAAAGTTAGACCTCTATGTTCCTCCTGATTCTCTCCAATAAAGTTGTAACTTAGAAGATTCACAGTGAAGAAACTCTGGAACTCAGTCTGCCTGGCTTTTCATCTCTAGTATCACAAATTGGCCCCAGACAAACTATGGAGACTAAGCCTCAGCCACCCATGTCTACACAGAGATGAGAGTCATATGCACCTCATAGTGTTGTTATGAGGGGTAAATAAGATCCTGCATGTAAAAAGCACTTAACATGGAGTCTGGCATATGGCAGGAGCTAGATAAATCCCAGTCATTATTATTACCATAATATCTCTGTGCATAAATCTATCTGCAACTCTGATTGTTTTCTTAGGACAGATGCCAACGGGTAAAATCGCTGTATCAAAGGGTGACTCTTCATACATAATGCTTAATTATCCCCCAGAAATTGTCAAGCAGTTTATATATCCAACCCAGAATCAGCAAGGCAAACGCAGCCGCAGGTAATATGATGAAAGTGTCTCTCCAGCTGATGCGAGCAGCGAGCAGGTAATGGTAGAGACTTCATTATTATTATTTATTTGGAGTATGTCTGTGCATTGCACACATGGGGTGGTCAGGAGACAAGTGGTGGCAGTCGGTTCTCTTCTTTCACCACGTGGCTCTCATGGGTAAAACTAAGGTCCTCAGGCCTGGCATCAAGCCTTTAATCCAGTAAGTACCATGACACCAGCACTTTCTTTTCTTCCTTATTTAAAAAAAAAAAAATTGGACATAGTCTCAAGTAACCCACAGTGGTCTAGAAACCATTATATAGCCCAGGGTAACCTTGAACTCCTGATCCTCTTGTCTCCACTTTCTCCAGACACACACCACCACACTTCGCTTATGCTATGCTGGGGATAAAACCCAGGACTTGCTGTATGTTAGACAAGCACCTCTCATCTGTGTCACATCCCAACTCCATGAGCATCCTTACTTTTGTGCCTCCCCAGGTATAGGAAGACCCAGGTTCCTGGCTGCTCATTCCAAAGGCCTTGATTGAAAAGTGAAAAGGAGCAGGTCCAGTTCTGAGTACATCATGGCTATGTGCACAGCTTTGAACTGGTTTATTGTCTCTGTGCCTAGTTCATTCTCTTCTTCGGCAGTTGTTTTAAGTAGGGATTCTATGTGAACAATGTCTCCCTCTTATACCTGTTTTAATTACATATGAAGAGTAATGTGATGATTCCTGATAATAACACCCATGGATGTTCTTCTTTTCATGTGTTTCTATGCCTCTATTACCATCATGGCCTTCATTTTACTAGTATTGACATTTAATATTACACATTTTATATGTCCATGTACAGTGGAATATAGATCCGGCTCTACCATAATCTTTCTGTGCGACCAAAGGTTAGTGGCTTTGCCATTCTGGACCTCCTTTTCCTGACTGTAGCAATGAAGAGCTTAGTCCACAACACCTCCAGTATCAATATTTCTATCATCATACCTTCTCTATATCAAAGTTCTCCATATAGTGTAGATGTGAAATGTCCCCCAAAGGCTCATGTGCTAAACACTTGGTCCCCAGATCTTGGTGTTATTTGAGGAGATGGTGGAAGGTTTGGAAGGTGGGGCCTAGCTAGAGGAAATGAGTCACTGAGGACATGCTACTTAAGGTCATAGCTGGTCCCCTGTCCCTTCCTTGCTCTCTGATTCCAGTCTAGATGAGTTGAAGAAGCTCATCCACCATACACTCCCACTGCTATGGTGTTCTGCCCAAGAACATGGGGCCAAGAAAACATGGGGCCTCTGAAACTGTGAACCCAAATAAAATATATATATTCCTCTGAGGTGCTCTGTCTGGGATTTTCATTACAGCTATGAAAAGGGAATGAATACAGTCATTCCTCAACCTCATACTACTAATAATACTTAACCAGACAATGCTTTTTTTGCAGACATGGAGAGAAGGGCACTGTCCTGAACATCAGAGGATATTCAGTCGCATCCCTGGCCTCTGCTACACACTAACTTCTTACTGCAACTGTGACATGTAAAAGTACACCTGGACATTGTCAAAGACTCCTGCAATTAAAGCAATCCCTAGCTGAGAACCCTGTGTGTTCTAGTTTCATTCTGTGGCTATGACAGAACACTGACCAAAGGGAACATGGGGAAGAATGGGTTTATTTGGCTTATTCTTCCAGGTCATAGTTCATCATTGAGGAAATTCAGAGTAGGAACTCAAGGCAGGAATCCGGAGGCAAGAACCATAAAGGGACACTGTTTGCTGGCTAGCTCGCTGGCCTGCTCCCTGGCTGGTTCATGTCAGCTAACTTTCTTATATAGCTCGGGACACTAATTGCACAGTGGTCTGGGCCCTCCCACATCAATTATCAATGAAGACACTGCTCTATAGATCTCTGCAGTCCAAGCTAATCTAGACCATTCTTCAGTTGAGATTTCCTCTTCCCAAGTGACTTTAGGTTTTTGTCAAGTTGACAACAGAGACTGCCCTGAGCACATTGCTATGTCCTTAAAGCTTGCAGTCACTGTTTATCACAGAGCTGAATACCCTTTCATGTTCCTTTCAGTCTCCAAATTCCAAAGGTCCCCAGTACTGAGGCTATTATGAACTTAGCCCACCTCAGGCTACCTGCTTGAGAGTTCTTCTCTCTAGAATCTTCCACCTTCTTAATGCTACTGGGATGTGTGGTGGTATTGTGTTCCCCAAAATATTGTGTACCTTAATAAACTTATCTGGGGTCAGAGACAGAACAGCCACAATATTAAACAGAGGTTAGGCAGTGGTAGCACACACCTTTAATCCTAGCATTCCAGAGACAGAAATCCCTCTGGATCTCTGTGAGTTCAAGGCCACATTGGAAACGGCCAGGCATGGTGACCCACACCTTTAATCCCAGGGAGTGGTGGTAGAAAGGAGAAAGGTATATAAGGCGTAAGGACCAGAAACGAGAGGCATTTGCCCTGGAGAGGCATTTGGGCTGGTTAAGCATTCAGGCTTCTAGCAGCAGTTCAGCTGAGATTCATTCGGATAAGAGGACATAGAGGCTTCCAGTCTGAGGAAGCAAGACCAGCTGAGGATCCAGCGAGGTGAGATAGCTGTGGCTTGTTCTATTTCTCTGACCTTCCAGCATTTACCCCAATAAGTGGCTCAGGTTTGATTTTGTTAATAAGAACTTTTAAGATTCATGCTACAGGGATGACTAACTCAAGGCCCTGCATCGGTGCTATCTTTTTACCTGTCACATGGAGATGACAGGCGAAACAGCCAAAGACAGACTTAGAGTCTATCTGACTCAGCCCACAGTCAGCAGTCTGCAGGACATTGTTCAGTTTTACTAAACTTGTTTCTGTTTCCTGTATGAAACATGGGTGATCTCTCAAAGCCGTTTAGGGGTGGTTAAGTATAACAAGTGTGCATGTGCCTGATGCCAAGGAGGAAGGGGAACTCCAAATGGGAAGCTGCTGCTTTCATTTGTTCCTGTGGCATGTGATGGCCACTGAGTCATTCTCTAGCCATCTACTCAGGACTTAGGCCAAGCTTCCTTTTGACTCAGTTCTTTTGAGCCAGACCATGGAGTAGCTACTGAGGAATGGGATGGACAGGTGGTCTACTTAGGAGTCAGAGAAATACTATGAACCAGAATTATGACTTTGGTTCTAGCTGAAAATATCACAGAGAACCAGGAGAAAGGAATCATTTTAGCAGGTGTGTTTGGAGTCTGGCAGAGAGCGCTGGGCTGGGGCCAGGAGCACAGAGCAGGCTTGAATGGCTTCTGTGTTGACTCCCTGGGACTGAGACCCAGGAGGGAGAGGGAGAGGAGAACTCTGGGGTAAATACACAACAGCCAGACAGTGGCTGATTTTTCCTTGGACTCTCCATGTCTCTTGCACAACTGTGGCCAGCATCTAAGGCCTTCACCAACCCTTGTCCAGATCATCAGATCCAAGAGGAGTTCCCAAAATAGCTCACACTCTGGGCCTGCCTGGGATAGACATAAAGATTCATTTACAGGGGAAGGTGACCGCTCTGAATATCTTGAGCAGACCAGTCTATGCTAATGTGTCTACTCCCTCAAATCTGGGATTTCTATAACCCGCTCCTGTCCTCATCATTACCAGCAGAAATGTCTGCATTATCTTAATTCCAGAATGGAAATTATTCCAATTTTGAGGCCATCATTTTAAAGCTGTCAAAGTCAATAATTTTAACAGCTTAGAAAAAAAAGTTTTACAACTGGAAAATGTCTAAACAAGTTGTGCTTGAGACCTTGAGAAAAATGGGGGAAATCTGTGATGAGCTGGAGGAATGCCCCATGCTGAGTCCATGAGTAAGGGAGCACATTCATTTGTCCCATCACCAATTTGTCTGAGTAGAGTCTCCAATCAGGACACTTGCCTTAACCACTTTCAATCTGTTGTCTTCTATTTATGGATTAGTCATTCATGTTTTGATCCTGACTTTATTGTTGTTAATAAAGCAATTAATTCCTAAAAGAAAAATGGTCAATGAAAAGAAAAAAAGTCATGCCTTAATAGCCTATGCAGTTTCTAAGTGTTATTCCATTTCTGTTTTTATTCACGGTATCCATTACTCTCTGAGACCTGGCTACTTCAGGTGTCACTCAATGTCCTAGAGATGCTGGGGTCCACTTCCTGAAGTGGAGGGAGGAAGCTTCCAGGAACTCCCTTGTACTTGGTCAGGAAGAACAAAGTGGCTCCTTTTCAGGATTTACCTATCAGTTTCCATCCAAGTGAATCGTCATTTCTACCTGATTAACTCTCCCGGACAGAAACCCGAGATTGAAGGATGTACCCGCATGGGCAGGAGAATGGCTCTCTCCAAGCGGAATCACAATCAGGCTTTGTCTTTGGCTTAAGAGGCCATTTGTTAGCACCTGGGGAGCTTGCCAGGCAGTGAGAAGATGGAACCAGCCAAGTGGACACCTCAAACACTACCGCCCCAGATGCCAGCCTGAGCGGTCCTCAGGGAAGAGGCTGGAAAAGCTCTATTATGGGCCCATCTCCTAGTCAGGAGCTGGAAAGCACCACGTTCCTGTAACTCCGAAGCAGGATTAATTGATTGGTCTCATATGAACCTAAAAGCCGTTAAGAGCAGGGAGGATGAAAAGCAATTCAAATTGCTTTATTACGATTTTGTAGTAAAGTACCAGTTTAGTCCTCAGCCCTACTGTGAAGCAGCAGGTTTCCAGATATTGACTGCACTGGCATGTGCTGCTCCAGGAGAGGAAATGCCTGGGTCTGCCTAGCAGAAACATCTGCTCAGCTCTCCAGCAGGCCTGTTGCTGGAGCTGGGGAAGGGGCTCCCCTCCAGGTGGTGTCGCGGCAGGCAGGAGACAGAGGAAGCACTCCCGAGGGAGGGCTTGGAGACTGTGGATGGAGACTCCTCCTTTTTGGTTTCAAAGACTTCATTCACTGCACGTGAGAGGGAATTATAAAGGGCTTTCTAAAACGGTCTGTAGACGTCCCATCGCAGAACAGCAACACAATTATTGTAGCTCGAAAGATCATGACAATAACGATTGACTTCTCGAGCGTTGGGGTGGGAGGCACAGAGCGTTTTTCCTATCTTAATTCACTTCATCCTCCAATGTCACGCCTTGCAAGATATCTCTGCAATCACCCTTTTAAAAATGGAGAAACTGAGGCACACAGGAGAAACAGTTTGTACAACTAACTTTGAGTCCAGCCACCGGCTGTAGCACTCCTGACCTTGACCCCAGCTATGGGACTAGGCACCAACCACCCATGCTTCTGTCTGTGTGGGGACGACAAGAGCTGGACATTAAGGCGCCCAGTTTTCACATGGGCAAAATGCATCCTGGAGTTATGAAGTGATTTGTTCGAGGTCACTTGGATAATAATTTGTTCAAGGTCACGAGGATAATAAATGTCAGGGCCTGTTTTAACTCTGAGTCAAGCTCTTATAGCACCTGGTCTCCCATTCCCTGACCTTAAAGTTTGGTCATAGGCTGGGTCACATGGAAACCTAGCACAGAAAGCCAACAGGGTGTTAATTAGTATTAATAATAATAACTTCACAGTAGTAATAGTTACCATTTATTGAGCACCTGTGACTTATAAAGGTGTCTCCTAAACATGAGTTTAGTCCCCACAAATCTCTACAAGGCTGGATTACCTCCATAGATCAAAAAGGGAAACACAAAAATCAGTTCCATGTCTACTCACTAACCATGAACAAACCTGAGGGGAAATGAAGGCGACCATCCCACTACAACAGCATCAAAACGACAAAGAGCTTGGGAATGGCCACTGCCAAGAGTGCAGGCAACAACCCAAAACTGTGTCAACTGTTCCTTAACAAAATTAAAAACTTCTGTGCATCAAAGGAGTGGAGAATAAAAGGCACAGAATAGAAGAAAACATTTGTAGGTGGCCAGGGATTGTGGTTCAGAACATACAAAGAGCTCCTACAACTCAACAACAACAAACCCCAATTCAAATGGGTTCAAATTATCTTATCTCTAAAGGACACCTACAGATTTCCAATAATCACATAAACAGATGCCTAACACCACCAATCATTTAGGAAATGCAAATGAACACCCATTACATCAACAAAGCAATGACAAAAATGAGTATTGAGAATTCTGAGAAAATGGAGCCACTGTTCATGTGCTGCAAAGGTGACCAGCACAGCTTCTCTGCAAAGCCATGCAGCTTCGGCTCTAAACTTAGAATTACAATAGGATCTAGCGGTTTCACTTTTGATACACACCCTTAAAGAAGTGTAGTGTCAGACTGGCTTTTGTACACCACGCATACAGGGGCATTGCTCAGAGTGTGAAGAATGTCGAATCAAGCCAGCCACCCATGAAGGATGAGTGGATAACAAAAGCAGTAGATCCATCCAAAGAGATAATACTCACCCTTCAGACAGCATGAGAGTCTGGAACATGCTACCACGTGACTGAACTTTGGAAACACTACTGAGAGAAGTGAGACAATGAAAGGACATAGACTGTAGGAGTCCACCTATATGAAATACTTAAAACAGCCAGACACCTAGAGGCAGGAAGTAGAATGATGAGAGATGGGAGGGAAGCCTGCAGGCTGTTGCTTAATGGATGCAGAGTGTGGTGGTGTAAATGAAAACAACCCCCATAGGCTCACAGGGAGTGGCACTATTTAAAATTAGGACCTGTGGCCTTGTTGGAGCAAGTGTGGCCTTGTTGGAGGAAGTGTGTCATTAGGGATGGGCTTTGAGGTCTCAGATGTTCAAGCCAGGCCCAGTGGCTCACTGTCTCCTCCTGCTGCCTGTGGATCCAGATGCAGAACTCTCAGCTACCTCCCCAGCGCCATGTCCGCCTGTGTGCCACCATGCTTCCGCCATGATAATAATAAACTAAACCTCTGAAACATAAGCCAGCCCCAATTAAATGTTTTCTTTTATAAAAGTTGCTGTGGTCATGGTGTCTCTTCACAGCAATAGAACTTTGACTAAGAAGTTTCAATTCAAGATGATGAAACATTTATGCATGAAGGATGATGATAGGTAGCACATAATATTGTGAATGAATGTAATGCTACTTACAAAGTGCTTTTTAAAAAATACTTTTTTACATTTGCAAACGTGTGTGTGCCTGTCTCTGTGTGTGTATGTATGTGTGTGTGTGTGTGTGTGTGTGTGTGTGTGTGTGTATGTATGTATGCACACATGTCCTGGTTCATATGGCATTTAAAGGAGAACTCACAGGAGTCAGCTCTCTGCTTCTATCATGTGGGTTCTAACGACTAAACTTGGGCTTAGTGTTGTGTCTCTACCCACTGAGCGGTCGGTCTCATCAGTGCCAAGAATGAATGATATGCATTAAAAGGACTGAAATGGTTTCATGTTATATACCTTCCCCACCCTCCCTCCAAAAAACCCAAACTGAGTAACCAAAACGAGACTTTTTGCCTAAGATCACACATTGAGCATGTTCCTGGCCCAACCTGCACTAGAATTATGAGTTTCTAGTCTAGTCTAGTCTAGTGTTGATGCCATGCTTGCTGTGAGCTAACAAAGGGTGTGTGCAGAGTGCTGCACATTCTGAAATACCAAGTAGATTGAACAAACTGAATCAAACCCATCACTCGCCGTTGTCCTCTTCCATGGAAGCAGAAATTCACACTTAAACATGTGGTAAGTAGGAATGATAGTGGCCATAACGATAGTCAACCTCCAGACCTGAGACCTGGCCAAGGGCACATTTCACCAAGGGTACCAAGGCCTCTACTCTAGCTATAAGAATACCCCAAACTTCATAATTCATCAAACAGACTTCTTATAAATTTTTCACAAAACTAAGCTGAAACTAAGTAAAATCTCCAGGACTCAGTGATCTTGCAACTCACTACAGCAAAATCCATGTCACCAACTGCAGCCAGGTTGTTTTCATAGCATGTATTCTCCTGTCCTGTGCTCGTCAATGTTGCCTTCAGTAGAGCCATGCTGGTTTCCTTATTGCTGTTCAAAGTTATCAGAAATCTTAGCTAGGAAATACTTGCAATAAATTAAAATATTAAATTTCCAAATATGCTTCTCTTTTAGCGTTAAGGAAAAAAATCAGGATGCAGCCTCATGTATAAAGTGGATTTTAATTGCTCCATTTTTTCCAGAACAACCTGGATATGGTTATTGATCTTCCTTAAACCAGGTTTAAGTGTTTGAAACGATGGAAATGGTTTCTCCTCTCCCATTTCCACTTAGTGTCTTCATACCTCGTATCCATTAAAAGCACATGCTAACTCTAAAGGGCATTTGTTCTATCAAAAGTCAAGATGGCTCAGTGTATAAAGACACTTGTTGTCAAGCCTGACAACCTGAGTTTAATTCCTGGTCCTCTGACCTCCACAAGCTCACTGTAGCAGATACACACCCCCAGTCAGATCCTCCTATGCACACAAATTAAAATAAGTGTAAAGGTAAATAAATAAGAGTCTATGTTTTTAAATTCCAAAGCTTTTACTGGAATTTAAAATAAAATGAAACGTCTGTATGTCCTACAATTCTAACTAGCTATTTAACCAACCTTACCCTGAAAGTTCTCTGTCCTTTTACAACATGTCCAAAGACTTGAAATAACTCCAAGTCTAGGGACATTTCAGCCCCCAAATCTGTTTATAAGCAGAAGAAACGAGGAACACTCAAAGGTTTTTACAAGCCCAGATCTGTACGCCATTGCTTGTGTCCACTGCTACTGAGCAACTCGATGGGCTTGGACTGGTGTTGCTGACAGGTCAGAGAAACAGTGTGAATGAACCACCTGGTCTGTTTTCTCTTTGTTCCCAGACAACACAGTCCGTTTCTGCCCTGAAGAGGGAAGGGTTCGAGGTCATGAAAGCAGCAGCCTGCCCCAGAGGCGCAGATCACTGTTCTGTACTTGCTAACTTCTGCAAAGGGGAGGCTGCAGGGTGGGCTCCTTGTGACTGTTCTCCTATCACACCCATGCCCTTCTCCATGAACTGAACTCCATCCACCCACTCCTAGGAAAACATCTGTCCCCCACCTGACTTCTAATAATGTGTGAGTTGGTTTAAAAATTAGTAACGTTGGGCAAGTACGTTTTGGTTTATATAAATAGAACAGCATTTTGCATATTTCTTCCAAAAATATGTTAGTCTTTTTCAAAACAAAATAAAGGCTTTTGGATCTTTTATAATCTCATAACCCATATAACCTCTTACCATTGTTTAAATAAAAATAATACATTTATGATCTATAGTGACAGAATGCAGATCACAGTGCTGGGAGCCAAGAATTGGGGAATTGATTCTTTGGAGCAATAAAGACCTCTAGAGCAATAGAAATACTTTGTGTGCTGACATTGGTGGCTACGTGGCTATGTTCTGTGTGTTGATATTGGTGGTTACAGAGCTGTACGTATTCATTTCTATGTACATTTAAAATGCACACAGAGCTTTCTATGTACATGTGTATAGATTATACCTCAATGCATCATTATATTAATACTGCACTTCAATAATTTTTTATTTAAAAAAAATTAAATAGTGATATATTCACTGGGGATTTTAAAACATGTTCCTAGCTAAATGTGCTAGATTTATTTCACCTTTCTCCTTCCCATGACATCTCTAAAATGGGAGAAAAGCATGGCAAAAAGACAGACAAAGAGGAGAAGAACAGAGAAAATTTCACAAGAGGATTTAACTGATTTCAGAAGCCAGCAGAGGAGACACAAACCTGTTGGCGGCCAATGGAAGAAGCAAAATCACAAGAGGCTAACGGTGGGGGGGGGGGCCCCCGCAACACACACTTAGCACTTGGAGGCAGGATGAAGTACGCAAATGAATGATGGATTTGCTGGGAGTATCTCTGGCAAGGATTAGGACTCTAGTCCTCTTTCATGTGGGCAGCCAGGGAGTCATCCCTTTTCCATCCTTCATCGGATGCAACAGAGCTCATTTCAGAGGCACCCCAGACTCAGAGGCACAAGCTGCAGTGGAGGCAGGTCAAGACATCAGATGGAGCCATTCCATTTACGTCCTCAGCTACCAGCTTCAGCCCTCTTCACACCACAGCCTTCTAGAGGAAAGAGCATGTGCACAAACTCCGCAACTTCCAAAGATCAGGCTCTTTTGGACCCCTGGGCTGAACTCCACTGGGTTGTAAGCAGTTCACACACGCGTGCACACACACACACACACACACACACACACACATACACACACATACACACGGTGGGGGGGGGTCAGGGGGGCTTTTTAAACACCATTTTAAACAAGGACAGTAGAGGATCATTGAGTAGAGAGATGAAAATCATCATCATGACCTGTTTTAGAAGATTTGAAAAGATATATTTTTTAATTGTGGGGAACTGAAATAAGTCTGTGGCAAACATAAGTCAACCAACTCTAACTTTCTTACATTCCACAGCATTCAGAGACTGGAGGACAAACAGACTGAGGAGGAGCTGGTCCTCTTCTTCTACCGCTTAGGTGCCAGAAACCAAACTCAGGCCAACAGGCATGATGGAAAACACCTTTGCAATGTGTCATCTGGCTAACCCAAACGGTTTATTTTAAAAGAATGCTGATGCCGAGTGTGATGGTACACGTCTTTAATCTCAGCACTCAAGAAGCAGAGGCAAGTGGATCTGAGTGAGCTCAAGGCCAGCTTTGTCTATACAGCAAGTTGCAGGACAGCCAGGGCTACATAGAAAGAACTTGTCTCAAAGTAAATAAATTAATTAAAAATAAAAGCAAAAACAAAAACAAAAGCAAGCAAGAAAGAAAGAGTCCTGTTTAGTAGCTGTAAAGGAGTAAAACACTGAACCCATAAGACAAAGTTATAAAAAGGAAATGGAGGGGAGGGTTTTCTCTATTCAAAATATATTAAAAGAGACTTTTCTGTATTTAAAATATGTGAACATTTAGTGTAAGTGTTGGGGTAGAGAAAAATTAGAAGTGTTCAAGTAGAAAAGCCACATAACTGAGCATGGTGGTACACTCTCCGGAGGCAGAGATAGGTAGAACGCCATGAGTTCCAGGACAGTCGGCTCTACATAACAAGTTTAAATTTAATAATAATAATAATAATAATAATAATAATAATAATAATAATAATAACAATAATAATAATAAAATGAAATCTTCACATAAAGAAATAAAAACACACAAAAATTGAAAAGAAAATCAATCAGGAAGAACATCCTAAAAAAGAAAACCAAAGCCAAGGAAAGGCACGGGAGAGAGGGAACAAATCTTGGAATGGAAAGAGCCGTGTACAAACGGGACAAAAGCGGAAGGGATTCGCACTGTGCTGATTATCCTGGAATTTCAAGACCCTGGAGGCAGACATAAAGTACAAAACCTCTAGAAATAGATTACAGGTCACAGAGCAGGGAGGCACGTAAAAAGGATTAGACCTCTCAGCATCAACATTGATTTCTCAGTCAGGGGAGCACAGTCTTGACATTTGTGAGAAAATTCATATTGTAAGAATTTTATACCAAGTCAAGTGTGGTGGCACATGCCTGCAATCCCAGCAGTCTGAAAGTGAAAACGGGAAGATTGGGAGTTCAAGGTCATCATCTGTGTGGCAGCTTCAAGGCCAACTTGGGCTACATGAGAACCTGCCTGGAAATACCAAAAAAAAAAAAAAAAAAAAATACTAATCTTTGGTGATACTTTATTTGTGCTGAAATGTGATTTTATTTGTATGTGAATAAATAAAGTTGCCTGGGGATCAGAGCTAGAACCAAGCCATTTAGCAGAAGTCCTGCGGTGGTGGCACACGCCCTTAATCCGATCACATGGCAGGCCGAGTCTCTGTGTGTTCAAGGACACAGCCAAGCAGTGACCCGAACCTTTAATCTTAGTACGTACCATAGAGACCTGGAGGTCTGTATAGACAGGCAGTGAGGAGGAAATCATGTGGTTGGGTTTAGAGCCAATGAGAAGGCAGAACAGAAAGGCAATAAAAAGACAGGTCACACAGGAGAAGGTCTCTCTCTCAGGGGCAGGATGGCAGCGAGTGGTAAGCTAAAAGCTAGTACTCTGATCTCTTGGGCTTTTATCTCCGTATTTGGCTTTGTGTTTCTTTAATAAGACCGGTTAGAATTTTGTCCACAAATCTTCGTTCAGATTAGAAGGAAAACTGACAGATTTTCTTGTTTTACATACCTCAAACTGTTCACCTCTTAGACACCTTTCCTCTGGAGCTACTAAAGGAGGTACCTTAGCAAAAGAAAGACTGTACTGAAGAAAAAAAAAAAAAAGTCAAATGTTTAGGAGAGAAAACACAAACACTGGAGAGTGACAAAGAGAATTCTTTATGTGCACCCAGCCAGGAGAAGCGACTGGAGCTAATCTGGGACTATCACCCTCTAAATAAGAATTCTCCAGAAGGAAAAACAAAACAAAAAACAAAAACAGAGTGGGGTCTGATTTTATCTTATCTTCTTAAGCACTTATAATATGTACTAGTGGGGATATGACATATCTGTTACTATGTTTAGAATTTTTTTCTTGTGATAAGTAAATAGGAAATTAATGAAAAAACTGAAGCCATCATTAACCACAAATAAAACAAAAATGTCATGAAAAAATCTATACTACCTGACTGGACTGTGAACCATTTATGCACTTGTGACAATATCACTCTGTCTTTAGATTTGGCACCAAATTGTTATATAATTGTATTGGGAACCTGAGAGATTAAAAGGGGAAGAAATAGTAGTCTGATATATAATAGCAAAAAAAAAATCACACAATATGCATTTTGTGTAGACTTCACAGAAACATCATAGAAAACAACTAAGATTTCATAGCAGCTCCCTGTAAGCAATGCAGGAAGAATTTGGATAAAGAACTATATGTTTTACATAAGCCTGCAGACTACTTTATGTTTAAACTGTGTGTGCTTTAATGCATGAGTGTATGCATGTGTACACATGTGTGAGGGTGTCTTTGGAGGCCATAAGAGGGCATTGGATCCCCAAGACCTGGAGTTAAAGGCATTTGGGGGCACACAATGTGGGTGTTCTCAAGAGCAACAAGTGCTCTTAGCCAATGAACCATGTCTCTAGCCCCAGTCTGCTGGTTCTAAATATCGCCCTTTCCTCCATCCAAAGGGTAAAGAACATTATTACAGTATTTGTCTCTTCACAACTCTGCCTGAACAGAGGAGGACATAGAAAGATGAGAAATAGATCACTGCATGATAAATTGAGAGCAGAATATTTGAGAAACAGAGGGAAAGAGTGAGACTTGGGGGCTGACCCTTAACTCTGTGGTTAAGAGCTCACTTCTACTGCAGAGGACTGGAGTTGGGTTCTCAGCACCCGGATGGACACGTTCCAGATCCAGAGACTCTAATATCTGCTTTGAGGGTGCCTGCAAGCACATGTACACACACACACAAACACACACACATACACACACAGAGAGACAGAGAGACAGAGAGCTTTAAAAGAAGGAGATAAAAAGAAGAGGGCAAAGAGATGGCTGAGAAGGTAAGGATACTTGCTGCTTTCCAGAGAACTTGGGTTCGATTCCCAGCACCCACATGGCAGCTCACAATCACCTGTAACTCCTGCTCCAAGGAATCTAGCACCTTCTTCTTTCTTCTGAGAACCAGGCATGAATGTGGTGCAAAGATATACATGCAGGAAAAACCACACATATTATGGAAATTTTTCTTTAATTTAAAGAGAGAGAAATGAAAATACTTGTTGGTTCAAGGGGAAAGTTCAATTAGCAAACTCTGTGTAGCAAATCCTCTGGATTACATATGATTAAATCCTGTTTGTTCTGCACGTCCTGGGAGTCAGTGTTAAAAAGAAAATGAGAATTACCATCGAAAGTTTCCCTATGTGCACAAAATAAGATGAAATTACACGTTTCTTTAAAATGAGCCTTATTAGGCCGAGCATGGTGGCTCACACCTTCAGTCCCAGCACTGAGACACAGAGGCAGGCAGATCTCTGTGAGTTCAAGACCAGCCTGGTCTACTAATAAGTTCCAGAACATCACAGCAAGATCCTGTCTCAAAAAGAAGAAAAGGGAAGAAGGGAAGGGAGGAAGGAAGGGAGAGAGTGACAGAGGAAAAAGAAAAAGAAATTATGTCAGGCAGTGATAGTATTCTTAACAATTACATACCATGAGCATAAGGTAACATCCCTATTAGTCATGTGTGCATATACACACAGGAGTGCCTGCACACAGAGAGGCGTGACAGCTATCACAGGTTTGAACCAACTTTCAGACACGCTTCCAAGAGAAACTAGCCACATAATGCAACATCTCAACAGATGGATGCCATTTGTTGTATTTATAAAAAGTGAAATTAAACTGATTGCTATATCCAAAGTGGTAACACTGGTTGTTTTTTGAAGTTAAATTTTTATTCATTTCTGGGAAGAGGAGTGTGTGGCCCACATGTGGAGGTCAGAGGGCAACTTGTCGGCATCCATTCATTCCTTCCATCTGGGTCCCAGGGGTGGAACTCAAGTGGTCAGGTTAGGAGGCTAGTGCCTTTACCCTGTGAGCCATCTCCCCCACCGCTTTTAGGAGGATTGCTTTCGTTAGAGACAATTATGACTTAAGTCCTTCTCGATTCCCAATAGCAAAAGTACATCATCTGTTCACTGTTGACCTTGGATGCAGGAAGTTGACATCATCCTAGTTCTATCCCCTCAGTTCCGCTCAAGGAAGAAGGGTACCAAAGTCAATGGCATTTCATTTGCCCTCGGTACCAGGGAGTTACGCTGAAGGATGTGTGAGTGGTGTGGTCTTCTGGAACTGGGGGCTCAATGGGAGTCAGCATAGTCTCTCAGGAATGCTCCTGCCCTCTGTGTGAATAATGGACATTCTGAGACACTGAAACCCAAAGGCAGAGCCTAAAATTGTCATCCTTTGAACCTCCTAAAGATCCCCTCTACTATTCACGGTATTGAGATCTTTGTGAAATGTAAATTAGCACATATATGATGGAGAATACCATAAAGTTTCCTCAAAAGCAAAACAAAAGAGTCCTACCATTATACCAAAAAAGTACAATGATGTATTTGTATAAAATATTCACTAATTGTATGCTGGCTAAAAATATTAAATGAAAAGGGAAGAAAACTCCTATATGATTCAATACTGGGTATATATTGAAAAGAAATTAAATCTATATACTAAAAATTATCTGAACTCCCATGTTTACACTATCAGACTACCAGTCATGGCCAATATACAGAATTAACAAAGGAGTCTATAAATGGATGAATGGATAAAGGAATTCTGGTATACATATGCAATGGAATATTACTCAGCAGTATAATAGAATGAAACCCTGTCATTTGGAAGGAACACTATGTTTAGTGGAATAAGCAGAGAACAGAAAACACCATGTATTCTCTTCCAGATGCAGAAGCTTACAGAATTGATTTCCTGGAATTGGAAAATATAACAATGATCACTAAAGGTGCAAGGAGGAAGGAGGATATAGAGATGCTGTATGCAATTATGTAGAAAAAACAGTTCCAGTGTTCTGTGTATTGTGATGAGAATACATAAAAACCTATTATATATTCTATAAGGAACTAGAAAAGAGAAGGTTCACAACTCACATTCAAGCATGTTTTAAAATTGAAATGCTAATTAGCCTGATCTGATCATCATATGCACATGTGTATTGCATTAGCTATCACAGTGTATACCAGAAATATGGACTACTATGTGTCAGTTAAAATAAACACATTTTTTTTTTTTGGTTTTTCGAGACAGGGTTTCTCTGTGTAGCTTTGCGCCGTTCCTGGAACTCGCTTGGGAGACCAGGCTAGCCTCGAACTCACAGAGATCTGCCTGCCTCTGCCTCCCGAGTGCTGGGATTAAAGGCGTGTGCTACCACCGCCGGCAAAATAAACACATTTTAAACACAATATAAAATACCTTAAGTAGATTAAGGGCTGCCACATGTAGCTGGGAACTGGCATCCAGGTTTCCAATATGGAAGTGCCCTCAAGTACAACTTCAGCCTCTTGTCCACACAAGTCGTTATCAACAAACTGAACAAGAAATGGGTTTTTTTTTAATTAGTTACTTTTGAAATTGTTGTGACCTAATTCCCAATGAACAAGGGGGAAAGGCTTCTTTTGCCTCGTAGTTTGATGATGCAATCCACCATGGCAGGGAAGGCCTAGCAGCAGGCATGGGAGCCAGCAGGTCCCATGACATCCCCAGTCAGGAAGCAGGGACGCCTGAATGCTGATGCTCAGCTCCTTTCAATCAGAGCAAAAGCCTAGCCCAGGAGTGGTGTCACCCATGCCCAGAGTGGGTCCCTAATCCATGAAACCATGGGTCTTCCCTGCTCAGTCAAACCTTTCTAGAAACACCCCCATAGACACACCCGGAGATGTGTTTCCATGGTGATTCTAAACCCAGTCACATTGACAGTCAAGGTTAACCACGACACTTTCATAGATCACTCTCCTAATTCAAGAGGCAGGGAAAACCCTTCAGAGTTCTACCACAAGTGAGAAAACAGTCTTTTCTTGGGTAGTCTGGGGCTGACCAAAGAAACCTACTGACTGCGAGACAAAATGCTAGCCCTCTTATTTCAAATCATGTGCTCAAAATTTCTTCTATAGGATCCTTTTTTGTTCCAACACTCACTCTTTAAAAAAAAAAAAAAAAAACCTCAGGAGAAATACAGTTGTCTGGCTCCCTATGCGCAGCATGGGCTGTGTGCTCCTAAGAATGTAAATGGCTCCTCACTAAATGGTGTTTTGGAAAGTGTGTTAATTTTACTAACACTTAGGACTCTGGGGTAACTATCCCACTTCACCCAAGGAAAAGGATGTATCTTACCTGTATTTATCTTCTCCATGGGGTCTTTTCCTACTGCTCACCTTGGTCTTTCTATACTGACCCCCCCCAAAAAAAATGTCCCTACAGTGCCTACCACTTTCAGAGCCATGGAAGGTACACCAGCGCTGTTGCTGGAACTCACATTGAAGTAGCTCGCATACCTTCCATGGGTGCAGCAAGCACACTACTGTCCTGGGGTTCCTGGAGCAGTAGTTAGTTTCCACGGTGTTCGCAGGCTGAAGTCATCCCATCCCTAAGCAGAAGTGAGGGCAAGTCCCGGAACTGCAACTGGAAGTATTATTATGACATCTGTAATGAGGTAGTGTTTATGCTTGTTTACAGCTACCTTTATCTTCAGCACTTCAACGTGAATCTTCAAAACAGCTGCTGGTCTAGGGGACAATTCTGACCAGCAGATACTATGGAAGATGACTTTCCTCACCTACATAGCTTGCAGGTGGAACCAGCCATTTTGGGATCTTATAGAGAGTGTAGATTTGACTCACACCACCATACCATTATCTCCTGATTAACAAGCATTAGAAACCCTCATGCTCCTTTCCTTACATAGTGCTCAGAAGAATTCTGGGTAGGAAACAGTATCTTTCCACACCGAAAGCTTCTCTGCTTCTCCAGAGCACACTCTGAAGCTGTGGAATTATGACCAGCACAGGCTGGACCATGGCCCAGGACAAAACACTGCATTCGGTCATATGGCCCTAATGTACCCTCAAGGAACCCTGGTGGGAGAATGACACAGAAATCACAGCTAGGTGTACTGGGGCACACCTGTAAGGACACCACTCAAAGGAGGCCGAGGCAGGAGGATCATGGGTTAAAACCCTGGGCTACACAAAATGAGACAGAGTCAAAAAGTAAACGGTGAGGTGTAGCTCAGTCGGTAGAGTGTTTGCCTAACATTCGACAGGTCATGAGTTCAACCCTCAGCACAACAAAACACAAGAAACAAGATGAAACAAGATCAATCAAGAAAGAAACACAAGTCATAGATAGAATGCTACACAAGACAAATACAGCACTCTGAGGACATGCTGACAAGGGCCTGGACACAAGAAACAAGATGAAACAAGATCAATCAAGAAAGAAACACAAGTCATAGATAGAATGCTACACAAGACAAATACAGCACTCTGAGGACATGCTGACAAGGGCCTGGACACCCATTTGCACAGCGGCTGTGATGACCAACCTTGGTGGTCATGTCTTAAACGTCCAAATGACTTTCATTCATATATTCCACAGTAGAAATCTAGTATCTTTTCTGAATTAGAAACTCTATAGGCAAAAAAAAGAGCAAGTCACGTAGAGGACAAAGAAAGCCAGAGTCTCAAAAGGAAGTAAAGATTCTCTCACGGCATTCATGTGCTCAGGCTATCATAACAAATTACCACAAGGTAGATGGCTAAAAACAATAAACATACTCTCTCACTGTTCTGGAACATCAAAAGTCCAAAATGAAGGCATTAATAGGCTCTCTCTCTCTCTCTCTCTCTATATATATATATATATATATATATATATATATATATATATATATTTTCTCTGTCTCTTTGTGTCTTTGTCTGTCTCTGTCTCTCTCTGTCTGTCTGTCTGTCTCTATCTATCTATCTATCCATCTATCTATCTATCTATCTATCTATCTATCTATCTCTATCTCTATCTCTATCTCTGTCTCTGCCTTGCCTTAGACTCTAGTGGCTACATGCAATTTCTGGTGCTTCCTGCAGCAATAACCCTGGAATCTCTGCTTACCTCTCAATAGGGCATTTTTTCCTGTGTGTCTCCACATCTCCTCTCTGTGTCCTCACCTGGCCTTCTTATAAGAACCCCAGTCATTGGATGGAGTCCATCCTGATCCAGTATGACCCTTTCTTCACGAATGATATCAGCAGCGTCCTGTTTGCAAATACCACACTCATAGTTCCTGATGAACAGGAATTGTGGAGCTGGGGGGTCTGTACACCATTCAAGCCAGTACAAATATATTAGATAAATTCAACAAATGCCATATGGGGACATGTGGGACTGATACGAGCACATGAGTTGAGACCTAATCCAAATTAGAGTCAAGAGAGTCTCGTTCAGAATCCAGGAAGATGAGGAGTTGATGAGTGCTTAAGTGAAGTCACTTGGAAGAGAACAGCTTCCCCTTGTCTTTGCAGAGGCATGCATCAGTAACGCCTGAGCTCTTCACAATCTAGTTCCTCGTTTGCAGGTCGTGTCCCTAGACTGCCCCTCTAGAGAGCCTTTCTCAAAGTCTCTGTACAGATTAGTTACTGCTTTCTCTCTATTCTTCCTGCCCAGTTTACATTGACCCTAACCTCACCCTCCCCATTACATCTTGCAAAGGAGATCCTGACTCTAGGGACAGAAAAATGGCAACTCACAATTAAGTGACTCTACCAAGAAGACAAAGAGCCTGCTCGGCCTGTTCTCATCGTACACAGGGCATAAACTTCCAGCCTTCATAGCCTCATGACTGTCCTACACTTCTGCTCCTCCGGTCTCCGGCGAGGTAGATGAAGATGGGGATTGTATTTACTACTGTGGTACAAATGCTGCTAGAGTCTGGAGAAATTCTGTCACAGTGAATGGCCCACAGGGCTTCCAAAAGTCCTTGAGCTCACTCATAACTCAGCCTCTCCAAGGTGCCTTCCTCCAACCTTTCTTCCATCCCAGGAGAAAAACAAACCAGCTGGGAGTGTTTGCACCAATAAAAATCCATCCCAGAGCCAGCATCCTTCCAGTCCCTAAGGATTTCTCCTAAGGGCTTTCCACTATACCCCTCAGAGGGCAGGCAATGTGCTAAACCAGCTGTTTAACAGAAGAGGATCCCTGTCCCCAGAGACCTGGGACAAGCTCCTGAGATGTGTAGCACATCTCCATTAGCCAAGCAGTCAGTTGTGGGGGTGCTTTCTAGTCCCATAGTCAAGTGTTCATTAGCTGCTGGTTTGCCAGAATCTCCAAGCACCAGCTTCTAGAAACAGAGAAGGAAAGTGCTTCTCTTAAGTCTGCCTTCCCAAAGACCACATGTTGCAGAAGCTTGTCCCTGCCATAATCATGGAGACTTAGCTATACAGTCTCCTGGGATTCCCATGCAGAGTCAGCCAAGAAGGGTGAGTAAGCAGGAGCAGGTATGGCTGGGAGGAAGTAGCTGACAAGGGAAAAGACAGATGTACACAAATTTCTAAAGGTCTTATTGTAAAAACCCAGAGCCAGAAAATGGGGTGAAAGCTGAACAATCAAAGAAGCAGAGCAGGCCGCAGCCACCACCTCTTACCTCACCAGCTCCTCAGCCTGAAAGAGCTGAGCTGATAGGCCTCTAGCCAAATGAGCTTCCCCGGCCAAAAAGCTTTAGTTCCTGTCTCCTCACGCCTTATATACCTTTCTCCGCCCACCATATCACTTCCTTCTTAGAGCTGGGATTAAAGGCGTGTGACTTCTCAAGCAAAAACATGAGATCTCAAGTGCTGGGATTAAAGGTGTGTGTGCCATTACTGCCTGGCTCTGTTTCTCTCCTAGACTGAGTCAATCTCATTGTAGTCCAGGGTGGCTTTGAATGCATAGAGATCCAGACAGATCTCTGCCTCCCGAGTGCTAGGATTAAAAGTGTGTGCCACCACTGCCTGGCTTCTGTGTTTAATCTAGTGGCTTGTTGTGTCCTCTGATCTTCAGGCAAGCTTTATTTAATACATAATATATCACCACAGGCCGACATCAAAGTCCCAGTGTCCAAGGGAGCAAGAGAAAGGACTCATGGCACAGCCGATAATAGCTGGAATTAGAAATAACTTGTTTCGAATCCTGCAATTGCCACTTACTCAATATCTGTCCTTGGACAACTTCTAGAACTTCTTATTCCCAAGAGGTTATAAAAAAACAGGGCGGTGGAAGGCAGAGGCAGACAGATCTCTGTGAGTTCGAGGCCAGCCTCGAGCCTGAGCTACAGAGTGAGTTCCAGGAAAGACACCAAAGCTACACAGAGAAACCCTGTCTCGAAAAACCAAAATAAATAAATAGATAGATAGATAGATAGATAGATAAATGAATAAATAAATAAATAAATAAATAAATAAATAAATAAATAAATAAATAAACTTCAAAATATCTAAGGACAGAATGCATGACATTGATGAAACTCTCAGGACAGAGTCTGACTCATGATAAACTGTAACTAATGTTCTCTGTGGGTTGATTTCTGTCCCTAAAAGAGGACAGAGGCTGAGCTGGTAGACAGTGCTCTCCTGATCAGAGACGTCCTCACTCACAGAGAATTCCATCTCCCATATCTGGGTTTTTCCAGGTGTAATTATGCCCATACTGACTAGTGTTGGGTCGGAGCCTGCAGAACTGCAGTATCACCATATGTGGACCTACGGGTCACCCTGGTAACAGGTAAGCACCCCAGAATGTCATGTGCTCCTGTCTCACATGCTCTCAACAGACATCAAGAACACAGATACTCTCCCAAAGGAATTCTCAGCCAGCTCCAGTCCTGAGCTAGATGAGAAAGCTGGAGGAGCCAGCCAGAAGAACACTTCCAAAATACTGGTCTATCTGCAGGTGGAACCAGCCTCAGCCAGTTTCTAACACGAGCACAGAACAGAAAGAGCTCTATCCCAGTGTCATTTGAAAACATGACAAATGGCTAGAACCATATGTGGGCCCACCATGTCCAAAGAGATTCCTGGGAGTCCTCTTCAACATCCTAGTCCAAAGAGCCTCGGAAACAGGGTTAAATGGAATCTAAGATAGACAACAAAACCTATTATCCACAAGTGAACATTCTCTAAGAACATGTGTCATGTCCTTCAGTGAGTTGGAGTGAGCAAGTTTTTATGAGGTAGTTTCTCTCGTTTGAAAGCTGAAATTTTGACATCTGGTCTTACATCCATGAAGTACAAATTGAGTGTGTTGCCATCATTCCATTTTAGGTGATACTGGGGATCAAATTCAGGCCTCCCGTTTGCTAGGCCACCCTCCAACCACTGATCTACAGCCCAGCAACAAGCCAATGAGCTTGAATGAAGGAGGCGCATGCAAACTACAAGAGATTGAAAAAAACAAGGTTTCTGAGATTCTGAGAACTTGGACTTAAGCCCTACCCTAGGCTTGTACTGTTTTCAGGCTTTGGCATGAAAACTGGGATTTGCAGGTCATTCCTGTGCCTCTACACATATGGTCTTTCTGAACACATGTGTTCTGTCACCAGGTGTGTGAAAACTACTAACAGGATCCATTGAGACAACTCAATCCCTGAACATAGATTATTTCATTATTTTGTTGGGGCTTTTCTGGTTTTGTTTTAGATAAGATCTCAGGTAGCTCAGGCACCTTGGAATTCATTGTGTAGTGGAACATGACTTTTGACTCTTCATTCTCCTGCCTTCTCCTCCCTTCCCCCACCAAGTGCTGTGACTGATTGTGTGCTATCATGTCCAGATTTAATGTGTATTTTCAAGGGGTAGATAGCCATCACAAATTCATACAGTTTAGTTACTTCAAGACAATATAAAGTTACATTTTATAGTCCCTAGGAAACTTGGAAGGCACTTGCTTGGGGACTAAATGCTTCCTGAAACTTTTCGTGATCTCTGAGTCTCAGGTCCAGGGCTTATTCCTAATCAGCCAGCACTCGTCCAGGGATCTACTATGTCTTGGGTGCTTTTGTCGCTGGGACCAAACCCCTGACAAGACAGAACTCAAAAGAGGAAAGGTGTTCTGGGTTTTAGTTTTGGGGATTCTGCCTCACAGTTAAGGGGGTAGTCTATCATGTCGGGGAAGGCAGAGCTGCAGGAGCCTAAGGGGGCTGGTCACATGGCATCTGTAGTCAAGAAGGAGAGAGCGAATGGGAAATGGGGCCACGCTATATGACCCCAAGGCCTGCCCCATTGACCCACATTCTCCAGTACAGCTACTCATCATAAAGATTCCACAATGTTCCAAACAGCCCCTCCAGTTGGGGATGAAGTGTTCACATGCATGAATCTATAGAGTAGCATTTCACATCCTAACCACAGCATACTACTGTTCTCTTTTTAACTTTGTAAAGACATGGGATAGACACAAAGAATTCTTTGATATGGGGGAGGGGGGATTATCTTTCTGAGTCGTATTATATTATCTACACAGTGGGAGTGATAGCACCTCTCTAATAGGGTTATTGTGGACATAAATTAACAACCACAGAGTCAAAGGCCTGGCACAGTACCACGCCAGCCAACAAAACACGGGCCCAGTTGTAAAGTTCCATGTCACTTTAAATGGACTAAACAGTAAAGCATGACATCTTCCTTGCAGGAGGGAGGCATGCATGGAAGTGTATTTACTACCAAGAGTCAAAAAATAAACTGTGTCCAGGGCTTGGTAGAGGAGATTTCTAAAGAACTTCGCTGTGGTGGAAACATTATTGTGGTTCTGTTGGTTTTCAGTTTTGTGGTACAATGGCAGGATACTTTATTGTCTCCCTCTTTTTCTTTGCAGTCATCAATTGTCTATTCTTGGGACCAAGCTTAGTGGTTATCAATGTCATCATCACTTTAAAGTGACTTAGGTGGAGTTGCAGAGATGCTCAGTGGGTAAAGTGCTTGATGTGTAAGTGTTCAGACAGGATGCAGATCCCCAGCATCCACATCAATGCTGCAGAGATGCTCAGCGGGTAAAGCGCTTGATGTGTAAGTGTTCAGACAGGATGCAGATCCCCAGCAACCACATCAATGCTGGGTGAATATGACTGCATGCTTATCATTGGTATCGTCAAATTTCTTATTTTACTTAGTATAATATTTTGTGATAGGGCCTCATGTAGCCCAGGCTTGTCTCAAGTTTAGTATATAGCAGAGAATGACTTTGAACTTCCGATCCTTCTGCCTTCACCTCATAAATCCAGAAACTAGAGGTATGTATCACCATGCCCCATTTAATACAGGGCTGGGGATAAAACCTGGGGCTTCAAGCTTGTGAGATAAGCACTCTTTAGCTACATCCCCATATTCCTTCTTAATGTTCCAAAACTCAGTCTGAACAGTGAGTTCTGGCTTGGACCTGTCAGTAAGACCTTGTCTACAGGTTAAAGAATCACACCCAAGTATGCTGCATTATCCTTTCTCATTCAGGATCAAGATGCCAGGATGCCTTATGGGGAAAATGCCACCTGGTGTGCCCACCTGCTACCCTCCCACTCAGTCTCTTTCTCTTCTCCCTGGCTGCCTTAGCTGAGCTGTATGTTCCTGACTGCAGAGTGTGCTTATATTTATTTCCTCTGGAATGGTCTCTTACATGTTTCTGTTAAAATATCTCTGAGCCCTACCCTGTCCATCATATATAAAACTACAGTCCCCAACACCCCAACTTTTGTGTGCCATAGCAAATATTTATATCCTCACTGAGTCCACGAGAGGAAGACTTTGCCCATTTTTCTTACTGCTGTGTCCCTGGTACTCAGGAAGTTTCCGAACCACTCTAGGGACTTGAGATGTAAGTACTTAAAGAGTTATGGAACATCATCACCACCACCACCATCATCATTAATATTATGGTAGTAAGATGTTTCCAAGTGCAATCAGATCATGTCTACACCTTTCAAGCAGACCCTACACTTGAACCTGTCTGAATCCCCTAGCCAACACTACTCAGGCCTTGCTCTGATTTCACTTTCCCATTAACTTCTCTATTATCCACGTTTTTCATGTAGGAATCAGTGGAGTGGCATATCTAGAAATGACATCCATGTATACAATAAGAAGTAGGGATGACACTACCATGAGGAATACTGACATTATGATATTAATAGTAATGGTATTTGCTGAGAACTCAGTATGCATCAAACACTAGTTTGTTTACCCAAAGGTCAGTTGTTGTTATGACGTAAATGTGCTGGATGGTAGAGGTTCTCCCAGTGTATATAATGAAAAGACAAGGACCGTGACAAAACAGTGCTGTGAATGAGGGCTATGCCTGGCACAGCCTCTGCCACCTTAGACGTCCTGCTTGCTCATCAAGAATGCTGACGTCATTCTTCTTTTGTTCACCTTTTCATACCAATAACTAACTCCCCATCCAAGCTTCAAAATGGGGCATTTGTTTTCAGTTATCTGAGAACCTTTATATTGGGAACCCATCAGTGCCAGTTCTGGTGAATATTAGATGAGGAAGAGATGATCCAGAGGAAATGTGAGTGGTTGTCTGTTTGTATGTTACAGACAAAAAGAAATGGTTATGCAGTTCTTGATCGTAACATATCTCTGTGCTGGAATCATAATCAGAGATTCTTAATATAGCTCCCCTGTCCCCTGACCGTGGGGGGGGTATATGTTTATGGTGTTGTGCACCTGTGTACACATCCAGAGGACAATAGTATACTCATCTGTGCCTCCCTGCCTTGCTCCTTCTCCATGAACCAACAGCTTTCAATTTTTGGTTATACTGGCAAACAATAATCCCCAGCAATCCTATCTTCACTCACCACCACTCAGTGCTGAGGTTACAGACATATGTTAGAGCCACACTCTGCTTGTTATGTGAATTCTAAGTTCTGAACACTGGTCCTTATAAGCTTAACTTATAACTTCTTAACTGCTGAGCCATCTCTCCAATCCCTGATCTTCCACTCTAAGGTGAAATAAGTGTTCCTATTAAAATGAGAAAATGGATAAAATGCATTGTGAAGTCTTTGCTCTCTTTTCTTCATAAACAAAGGGCATCTGAACCTGAGGACATCCCCCATCCAAATGGCTGTTCTGGATTCTCCTGAAGAGCTCTTATCGGGCATCCTTCACAGAACTCATGTTCTAGGATGTCTTCATTCAATCCTCCTTAACCAGACAGAGAACTTCCAGGAAGGCTGTGATGACCTCATGATGTGGGAAGAATTCTCAAAGATTCTATCTTACTCAAATTGAGAGTATGAAGTTAAATGAACAACTTATAAAAGCAGAATTTCTTTTTGAACCATTAGTCCTTATTGAGAGTTTGACATTTTACAAATAAAATTAACATCCAGGTGACTGCAGAGCTGTTTGAATCACAGACGTGTCCCTTCTGCTTTAAGTCTGCAAATTTGGGGGGTTATTAACATGCATATTTAAAGATTATTCTATTTGAAAAGATCACCCCAAACCAACTCCTATAAGGGTCTGCCTAACTGAAATAATGCGGTCATTTGTAATGACCATGGAAAAATATTAACATTGTCAACAAGGTTATGTGATTAAGTATCTCAGAAATCAAAGATATAGCCTGGCTTGGAAGAGCACATCTATAATTTCATCACCAGGGCAGTAGAGGGATGCATTGGGCATGGCATGATCCAAGAGCCTTTCTCAAAAACTCAGAGAGACATGAATGCTCAGTCCTAAATGCGTTATTTCCATGAAACCCTTTGCTCCCAAGGCTCGGGGACAATCACTGTGCACAAGGGGGTGGAAAAAGTGTAAGATCCAGAGCTGATGAATGACTGCAAGGAAACAATGTTTCCTGGACATACCAAGGCTGCTTGCTGCACCTAGGAACTCACGGTAGCTGTGATAACATGTATAAGACCTGTGCACACTCGAGACAGACAAAATCCCAGCCTGGAGGGGACAGGCATGCACTAAGTCCCATCCTAGCTGAGGAGCAATTGGAAGTTGACAGTTGCTGACAAGGGGAAAGTTGGTTTTCTTTAATGTGATCCTTGGCAGGTTTACCAGGCTTTAGTGCAGTGGTTCTCAACATGTGGGTAGCGACTCCTACAGGGGTCACATATCAGATATTCTACATTCAGATCATTTATATTACGATCCATAACAGTTAGCAGAATTACAGTTATGAAGTAGCAGCAAAATATTTTATAGTTGGGGTCACTACAACATAAGGAACTGTGTTAAAGGGTCTCAGCATTAGGAAGGTTGAGACCCACTGCTTTAGTGGAAAGCCATACATCCAAGAGTAAATGGACAGTACAAACTGTCCTTGATGGGTTCTAGAAAGTAGGAGACAAAATTGGGTGGGTTAGGAATAGGGGGTAGGGAGTAGATTTGGGAAGACTTGGAAGTTGGAGGAGGGGAGTAAATATGATCAAAACATGGCATACAAAGTTCTCAAAGAATTAATTTTTAAATTGGGAGGGGCCGTGTGGATGAAAAGAAGCCAAAGGGCACAGTGTCCATGAGAAGTGTTTTCTACAGAGTTTTAAAACTGGCTCATCAGACCAAGGAAAGCATCAATTCTAGAATCTCTGTAATTAACTTCAAGGAGGGCAAACGCCACCGAGCTCCAGAGACCCACCAACTAGTAATGTGGAGTGCAAGTTCTCCAAAGGGAAGGATCATGGGATATTACTGGGAGAGCACACTTACTAGACTGGAATTCAGAGGCTCACTACTAGTGTTCATCACATGTCATGAGGAGTTCTTGACTGTTCTAATATAGTGTCGAGACTGGGAACATATCCAGAGAATGCAAGGTAAAGCTGTTTCCAATAAATAATAAAGGTTACAATTCTAAATGCTTTGATAAAACATTTTAAACAAACATTACCTCTTGTCCTCATAATAACTTGGCAAGATGAATATTATAATTACCATTTTATAAATGGTGCAACTAAGAATCAGAAGCACTGGGCCACCCTGTGAAAGTGTAACTGGCTGAGGCAGGAATCAAAGGCAGGTTTCCCCAACACTGCCTTCCCTGGAGCTTTTTGCTGAGCACTGAACGGTTCACTGCTGTTCGCATGCACTTTTGTGTATTAGCTGCCTCCTTTGCTCTAGTCAGCCTCCCTGATGGAGTTATTTCTACTCTTGTTTGAAAGAAAAGAAAACTGGGGGTGGGGGAGGGGCACGAAAACCAGTGACAGCAAAGCTTTCACAGGAAATGTCAGGGTTCTCCCAACAGCACCTCCCCAAGACTTAGCCACAGAACTCCATCTGTACTGGGAGAACAAGACCCAAATAGAACTGAGTTGCTGTAGATCCTTAATCAGATACATTCCATTTGACGTTTTTGAAGTCTGTTGCCATGGTTGTTAAGACCAGCATGCATTCCTTGAGATTACAGCCATCTCACAGCTGATGATGTTAGAGACTGTACTCCGAGGTGTCACTGCAAGAAGAGTGAATCCAAAGGTGTGGGGTAGGGAGTGGGGGTGGAGTGGGGACGGGGGTTAGGGGATGGCAGTCTAACTTCGCAACAGTAGGCTTCAGTGCTCAGGGCCATTTTCCTACTTGGGGTGGTATTTAATATTTTTGCTGATCTGGATTGCCATTATTATTATAAAAGAATACGTCTGATCTTTATAGACAGTTGTAAAATATTATGAAGAAACCAGGAAGGGGAATACGTAACTTCACTGTTCCACATCAACTACAACGTTTTGATATATATGATTCCCTTTTTAAGAGTGAATAGCAAAATACTGTCTCAAAAAATAAACAAGGGACTGGAGAGATGGCCCAGCAGTTAAGAGTGTGTGCAGCTCTTGACGAGGACTCCAGTTTGGTTCTAAGAACCCACATGGAGCAGCTCACAGCTGCCTGTAACTCCAGCTCCAGGGGATCCAATGCCCATTTAAGGTTTCTTCAGGCACACACACACACACACACACACACACATGCACACACACACTTTTAAAAATAAATAAAAATAAAACCTTAAAAATGAGTAGTTTTGTATGTTTTGTACATTTTTTACCAAGTTGTCACAATACTATATACATTTTTTTTTCTTGAGCATTAAAACATGCCATAATTAGCACTGTGTCACTTGAGGCTAATAGTCTATTGGACATTGTTATCATAATTCTTATTTTTCTCAGGATAATAATCCTTTCACATTTTCCAATTGGCTTTCACCAAAAGAGTGTGGCAATGGGTCTTCACACATAACGCTTATTTTAATAAGTTGCTTTCCTTGGATAGACACCGAGAGGACCCAGAAACTGAACTAATGATCCTTTTCAGACCCTTGATATTGTCAAATTATTTTTCAGAGGATGTGTGCTTCCTACTTGTGATATCATTGATATTGTTTGACTGTACCCCTCTTGGCACATTGGCAGAGGCCTCTGTAAACGTCCTGGGCCTGTGTCAGGTATTCTGAACGTAACCATATTACAAGTTCATGCTCACGGTACAAATGATCTTTGCGTTCACAGAATCAAACTAGCTGAGAGTGATAGCACACACACATAATGCCAGTGCTAGGGGGAGTGCAGCCACAGAGTACAGAGTTTGAGATCATTCTGGACTGCATACCAAGATACCCTCTCAAAGGAACAAGCAGACACTGCGGTGGAGAGGTGGTTCTGCAGTCAAGAATGCTTCGTCTTCTTCCAGAGGAGCCAAGCTTGGTTCCCAGCACCCATGTCAGCAAGTTCATGACGACCTGTAAGTTCAGGGTACCTAATGCCCTCTTCTGGCCTCTGCAGGCGCCTAAACATGTGTGGCATGCATTCTCATAGGTATACATAAATATATATATTTACATACATGTAAATAATAATAAATAAAAGAGGAACTAGGGATATAGCTTAATTGGTAGGGCACTTACCTAGCATGTAAGAAGCATGTTCAATACCCAGTACCAAATAAAACAGATATAGAGGCACACATCTGTCATCCTAGAACTCAGGAAGTAGAAGTAGGAGGATCAGAAATTCAAAGTCATTCTAGGGTACCTAGTGAGTTCAAAGCCATGCTGGGCTACATGAGATCCTATCTCAAAGAAAACAGTGTGTAGTTTTATGAAGATAATTGAAATGTCTTGAAACCACCATGGCCCCTTTAGCCATGACAGTTCCTTCTCTTTAACCAAGTACTGTCAAGAATGCCACCATAACCACAAACTCACAAGCAGCATCCATGGACAGTATGCTTAGAGCATTTGGCTCTAGATGTTCTCCTTGGAGCTGGGGACTTTGCAAAGCTTTGTCTGTCCAAGTTGCTCAACAGATAATCTTTGATGAAGCAACCATCACTTGTGAAAGGCTATTTGAGGATACAGGCCTTCTGTTTGAAGCTCCTTCCTCTTAAAATACCTCTGTGTCAGAACAATAAATCTTAAAAGAGATGAAGCTGGGGCTGGAGAACTGGCTCGGTGGTTAAGAGCAGTGGCTACTCTTGCAGAGAATCTGGGTTCGATTCCCAGCGCCTACATGGTGACTCATAATCATCTATAACTCCAGTCCTAAGGGATCCAATGCCTTCTTCTGGTTTCCATGGGTACTAGGCACACAGTGGGTACAAAGGTACACATGCAGGTGAAACACTTATACACATAAAATAAAATTGTAAATTAAAATACATTTTTTTAAAGATGAAGCTACGACTCCTCTAAGAAATGGAATCTTCACAAAAGAGTGTTAATGTAGTCATCCTTAGAGAGATAGAAAACTTATGTTCACTAGAATCCTTGTCTGGCTTGAAGAGTAGGAGGAATGTTCCCAGAATAGGAAAATAGGAGCATTGTCTAGACTGAGGGAAAGAAGCTAGAGGGGAAGAGGTTAGAGGCTGAGAGAGAATCAGAGACTGAATTGAAAATAGAAAAGGGGGTTATGAGTTTTGGATAGATAGGTGATAAAATAAGTTGGTGTCACCTGAAAGGGACAGATCTCAAGGTAACTCTCCTGTATTTATATAACTAATCAGTTAGGACCTCATTCTAAACTGGATAGGTCTTCAGCAAGCTTCACATATTTTGTATATTAACTTTGTCCTGCCAATGTTGGTCTGGGGTCCTCTCCTATCCCATATCCAAGCCTAGATTCTAACTTTCACTTGAGTCATCTGGAATCGCTCTTCTGCTACCCTGACCACTGTCCCTAACCATCATTATCATTTTTCTTCTTCCTTTCAGTGTAGCAGACAGTTTTCTATCTCTGTGGAAAATATCTGAGGTAAGCTACTTAAAAGGGGAAAGATGCTATATGAACTCCTGGTTTCAGTCCAAGATCAATAGGCTCCATCACTAAGGTCCTATGGTGAAACAGAACATTGTGTCAGGGAGCACATTACAGATCAAAATTGCTCACCTCATAGCAGCCAGGAAGTAAAGAGAATGAGATGGGGGCACTGGACGTAAGACATACCCTTCCAGGTCCTGCAAGGTAGCTCAGTGGGTAAAAGCACTTACCGCAAAGCCTGATGAGCTGAGTTCAATCCCAAGAATCCCTATGGTGAAAGTAAAAATCTGACTCATGCAAGCTGTTCTCTGATCTCCACATATATACCGTGACATACACACACACATACACACAAATTAAATGGATAATAAATGATAGATAGACACAAATATAAAACTAAAGATTACGTCAAACAAAGAATATATGCCCTTCCACACATGTCTCCAGTAACTTCCTTTCTATAGCTGGATTCCAGCTCCTATAATGTCCTTGGCCTCTCAATAACACCATAAAATTATGAGTCTATCACTGATGGAGTTAGTGCTCTCATGATCTAACCACTTCTCCAAACCCCATGCCTGACATTACCATGTTAGGGATGACACCTTTCAACATACGAGACTAAGAAGGACATTTTAAATCTAAACCATAATGTATATGCTAGCACATCCATTCTACACACGCTCCATAGCCTTGACAGCCCTGCCTGGTTAGCAGTATTGGCTCAGTAGGTCTATCTTGACCTAGGCAGTTTGTGCCAGTCAATCAACAACAGCCTATCAGTCATGCAACCAAGAGCAAGCAGGTCAGTTCACTAAAAGCTTTCTGTTGCCTGATATAATTTTCACAAATTATAAATTACAGGTAAAAATTTCAAAGTCAAAATTTTAGTATGTAACAACATTATTTTACTCACCTCTACCATTTAACATTACAGTTAGTCTTGAAATTTAATTTTGTTTGTTTGTTTGTGGCAGAAAGCTATACATGGAAAAAAATACTATTGAAAATCCTTTAACAAATTTTCAAGTTTTATGTAATACAATGCTTCAATGATGCTAGAAGGCCAACAAGCCCAGTTGTTCCTCTGGTGTTAGAACAGAACACAGATGGTTTGGTGAAGCACTAGAGAAAGTCAGTAACGTGTGTGTAGCGGCTATGCTGCATAAAACTATAGACACTGTCTTGACCTCTAGACACAGAGTTGGATAGCAGGATATTCTCACTGGAAGAGTCACATGATTACATCCAGACATAACAACCAAACATCATAGCTTTCTCCTCACATTCACTCTGGTTTTTCACTGAGTGATGATATAAGAGAAACACTTATGCATCATCATAAATCTCATACAGCTAGTCCTCACCAAAAGCAAGGGTTTTAGACTACCTTCGACCTGCACACCCGAGTCCTACTCTGTGCCAAACACCGTGTTGGGTACCCCAGCAATTACACAGAGAAACAAGACTAGTCTTGATTATTTAGGCACCTATTGTCTAGTGAAGAGACAAACATCCAAACCAATATTAAGTCGATCTACCAGCATTGTAGGCCCACAAGCAGAGATGCTGGCATGGATCTGTAAGAAGACTGTGGTAAGTCATAGTCATCTTACCTAGATAGGTTATGGTGACAGTCACAGGAGTCTTTGAGAGGTTCCTTCAAGATCAATTTACAGTTCTAATTGGGGGAAGCCTGGTAGCTACTATCCTGAAGGTAAAGAACAAGGCCAGATTACGGTTGCCTTTCAGGCTCCCCAATACTGTTTTCAGTTTTACTTTTTCTACTTAAATGTTCAAGCACTATGCTGTAGAAGTCAGTGTATAGATCGAGAGTTACTCCCCTTAATATCCTGTAAAACTGACAGTTATCTAAGCACTGTAAAGATTTATTTTTTATTATTTTTTACTTATGCGTATGTCTCAGTGTAGGAATGTGCATTTGAATATAGGTATTCATTGAAACCAGAAGAAAGCACTGAATCCCCTGGAACTGGAGTCATTAGCTGTTATGAGCCACCTTACATGGATGCTATGAAATAAATAGGAATCCTCTCAAGAACGGTACATGCTCTTAACCACTGAACCACCTCTCCAACTCCTACCCAAGCCCTCTGAATAGTAATTACTTTCTCTCCAAAACATGGTTAGTACTCTTATCTTGGAATTTTTTAATTGACTGAGATGATATGTGTGAAATATTTATAACAGTGCCTGAAATTCAATGAATACATATGTTATGAATCATGGTGTCAAGTATTTAAAGATAAGCAGGAACATTAGAGCAGGAAAGTAGAGAATGGGACTCAAGGCAGAGGGAAACACTTATAGAAATGAGCAGAATTAAGAAAACCTATCCTAAGAGAGGGCAAGTTGGTCCTTTTGTGGAATGTGTCGTTGCTGGGAGGAGCAAGTACTGAGATTGAAGAGGGAAACTGGGTTCAGATTTTGAAAAGTCTTACAGGCATTTGAACAATTTTGAACTTTATCCTGCAGACAACGAGAGATAATGGTCTTCAAACAGAGAAGCAACATTATGGAACGGTTAGGAAGAAAATCCTAGCAACAAAGTATAAAATGAGGGGCAAATCCGGAAGTAGAAGTTGTAGAAAATGTCTACAATAATGTTGGCAAGAAAAATTAAAGGTAATGGCAGTGATAGAGAAACACAGTGGACTTGGAGGATGGTGCTATGGCAGGGCTAACAGAACAAGATGATTGACCAGAAATGAGGGACAAGAGACGAGAAGCGTCAACAGTGACCCTCACTGGAATTTGTTTTGTTTTGTTTTTTGAGACAGGGTTTCTCTGTGTAGTTTTGGTGCCTCTTTTGGATCTCGCTCTATAGACCAAGCTGGCCTCGAACTCACAGAGATCCGCCTGGCTCTGCCTCCTGAGGGCTGGGATTAAAGACATGTGCCACCACCGCCCAGCTCCCTCACTGGAGTTAAGAAAGACAAGAAGACTAGAGACTGATTCCACTTTATTAGTTAGATGATCAGTGTTTGTGTGTGAGACTGTTGAGCAGGATGCTGGGAACTAGTCTGGTGTGCACTGACTGCAGTGTTCTAAGTCACAGGCATAAACTGAGGAGTCATCAGATAGTCTCAAGTAAGCTCTGGGGAAAGTTCCAGGAAGAAAAGTTGAACCTGCTATCTTCCTGGTTGGCTACATTACTTTCTGTTGTTGTTCATTCTTCTGAGATTAAGTGAGACATACTCTATGTCACATGGTCTTCAAAAGCAATGTTTTCAAGCCATCCTAGAACTATTTAACTTTCACAATGGTTTTATTACACAAAATACAACCACAGTTAAGCCACTTCACTGTCTAATGCAGATAAATTGTCACATAGCATTGAATTCATCAAGAGAAAATCCTTCCTTGGATTTGGAGGGATTTGCTATCTCCTGACAGATATCATGGACTCTTATTATGCAAACTTTGCCTCGACTTGACTTAGGCCCAGATGTTGGAGGTATAAACTACCACTCTTTATAACCTAAAAAATAAATGCATCTTCAGAACACAGATGTATACAAATTGACCAAAAAACCCTCATCCTTTCATTGTGGAAATCAAAGTTCAATAAATAAATAAAGTTTTCAAAGAAATTTTTTTTAAAAAGAAACCAATGTTTGACCATCCTTCTTACTTTTCCCAATTTGTCTTCCTTTCAAGTCAAAGATTAGTTTCCACAGATGAGTAAAGCTATGCCATTTATTCTGTGTTAAATCTGTAATGATTTCTGTGACTATTCTAGAACAAGAAATCTAGATTACAAAGCTATATCTCCAAAGGGTTGGTGATTGAACCTCCTTCTGCCTCAAGCATCAACCCCCAAGCCTATCGTTTGAAACAAACGAATGACCAGGCATTATCATTTTTTATAGTAGGTGCTGTGATAGCTACTCTTGGTTCTCAGCTTGACTATATCTAGAATTAACTAAAACCCAAGTGGTATGGTACACCTGTGAGGAATTTCACTTTCTTAATTAAATCATTTGGAATAGGAAGGCCACTTGCAATCTGGATCTTTTGAGATGGGAAGATCCACCTTTAATGTAGGCCACATCTTCTGGAGCAGCCTACGTAAAGGACATGAAAGAAGGACGTTTTTGCTCTTTGTCTGCTTGCTTTTGCTTTTGTTAGCAAGTTCATTCCAGCACATACTGAAGACCAGTTGAGACATCCAGCTTCATGTACTGGACAACTACTGGAATATCAGACCTTCTGTTGGTAAACAGCCATTATTGGACTAGCTGGACCACATCCTGCAAACCATTCTAATAAATCCCCTTTATATGTATATATACAATGTATTTTCATATACATATATATATATACATACATACATATCAGTGCTGTCATTTATGTTACTCTAGAGAACTCTGACTAATACAGTCACCATTTCTATAACTTGGTAGCGTGCTCCGATGGCTAAGACTGAGCATCAAAATGCAGACTCAAGAATCATCCAGGACAAACACACCTGAGCATATCTCTGAGAGAGGTTGTAGATTAATTAATCGAAGAAGACCCAAGCTGAATAAGAATGGCTCCATTCCAAGAGCTGGGCTCCTGGACTGACTAAGAAGAAGAAAGTAAGCTGAGCACCAGCACTCACCTCTCTCTGTTTTCTGACAGTGGCTGCCATGTGACCAGCTGCCTTGGGCTTCTGCTGCTGTGACTTCTGTTACGATGGACCGTAACCTAAACTGTGAGCCAAAATAAGTGTTTCTGGAAGTTACTTTGAAGTTATTTTGTCCCAGCCGTGAGCAAAGTAACTAACCCAGGTGTAAAGAATTTATGAGCAAGAACATCATTAACTTGTCTCTCTCAAGCTAAGTGTTGGGCAAAATAAGGACTTTAGACTACAAACAGTTCTTTCAGGATGACTGGTGGACAACATAAACAAGGACAGCTTGCTGCCTTCTTCCTTGTCCAATTTCCTGTGTCTGGTTAACAATCGGAGCTGGTTATACCTAATCACCACTTGATTTAGAATTGCAATTTATAAACTCTGGGTTTAGGCTGGGTGTGGTAGCTCAAGACGACAATCCCGACACTTGGGAGGCTGTAGCAAGGGCATTACCCTAAGTTTGAAGAGTCAGCATAGGCTACAGAGTTGAGATTCTACCTGAAAGAAAGGGAGAGAGTGGGCACTGGAGAGACGGCTTAGCAGTTAAGAGCACTGACTGCTCTTCCAGAGGACATGGATTCAGTTCCCAGCACCCACATGGCAGCTCCCAACTGTCTGTAACTCCAGTTCCAGGGGACCCAAAACCCATGGCAAAACACTAATGCACATAAAATTCTTAAAAAGAAAGAAAGGGAGAGAGCAAGCAAAATATCAATTCTATACACACTCCAGCTCAGAACTTGAGCAAATAACCAAATCTCCCACAAGTTCACTATCCTTGTTTATAAACACTAAACATGGCATTCCTTCACAGGTTTGTTTAATCATTAGTGGGACAACATATGCAAAAATATTCAGTACGGTGCCAAATAAAACCTTGTCTCCAAAATCAGTACTAATACGAAGTCTGACATCAAGTTTGCGATCTAAGACTGTAAGTCTGTTTGGGCCAAGTGTTCAACCTTTTCTCTAGTTACATAGTGGAAGACTACAATTGAAGTCATAGATCCTGAATCATATTACTTGTAGACCATACGTGATCTATTTTCATATTCATCATCAGCAAATATATGCCTGTTCACGTGGTTAGAGATACAGGATGAGAAATATTTTACAAATTTTTCAAACATATCTACTCCCTAAGAAAATTAATATACAGTTTTATCAAGGGAACATTCCAAGGAAGTTCTACTTAATACAAAGAATTGAAGAGAGCAAACTGGGTAAATAAAATGTTAGCAAAAGGTCAAAGGATATTTAAGAGATCTAGTCAAGATAAACAGCGTAGACTGAAAGGGTAAAAAAAAGAACTAATAATGGATTAATATTTTAGAACTCAGTCTTATGGTCCAGTATATGCCACTCTCCTTGTGTGCTATACTAAATATGTAATATTTAGTATAATATATACCATATATAATATTCATAACATTTGTTTATAATATTTATATATAATAAAATAAGCATACTATTAGCATGTATGCACCAAAGGGAAACATGTCTGGAGTCACCTGACATTCACACCACAACTTGCTAATTATGCAAAGAAATATTAATATACCTGGTCACACAGAGCTGAGGAAGGAGGTTTGAGGTTGCATCTTATTCATGACCAAATCCTCTCTAGCCTACCATGTGACTTCCTGTAGCCATCTGTGAGAAGCTGTGGACTTTGCCATCCTGGGCCATTTATCCAGGCATGATTTTTAATTAGTGCACACAAAGTTGATGTGAAAAGCTTGGCAGCTCATCCCTTCACCCTGGTTGGGTTCATTGCCTCATTAGAAATGTCCTGGATGGCTGACCACCCAGACAAAACTAACAAGCACGTTTTTCACTATCTGCGGTAGCAGTAAGGAATGTTTTTATAAAGATTTAAGATTGACAAGGTGCCTTTATGTATGCAATGCTCGGTTAGTGGACTGCAGACAGAACACCAGACCAGATTTGAAAATTTCAGATTGCTGTCCCAGTTCTGTGACCCTGGGGAAAGAACGCTCTCCTCAAGGTTTTTCTTCCTCCTCTTTAGTGACATAGAAACAATAGTACTCGCAGCGCAGGGAAGTGTTTAGATTAACTGAGATAGCACACGTGAAAAGAGATGCCTCTGTGTGGGTAGCATTTTTGTTATGACCCAGTCTGCCGCCTTCCAGCTTCTCCATCCATTTAATTTAATGAGGAAAATAGCCTTCTGTACATGATGGTGGCCCCAGACAGATGCTCTGAGAAGACTGGACAGAATATATCTCGGAAGACCACAATAGAAAATTCAGGCAAGGAAGCTGGAACAGATTATGTCGGCTCAGCTGACAGTTTAGATAGGGTCTCATTGGCAAGCCAGATAGCCTAGAAATTATTTTCTAGAAAATATGATTCTTGTTAGCTGCTGAGCCAGGGAATGTTGTGCCCATTTGACAAAGGAAGTACTTCAGACATAATAGAGGAGAATGTTCAAGTTGACTCCAGAATGGAAATCTTGCCTCTTGAATCTCTTCTTCCCTCATGTTTTGTATTAAAATTCCTGGATGGAGTCTTGAGCCTCCCTCAAGGTAAGGGGGTTGGGGCTCAACCAGAAACTCTATTTGAGGGAAAGCAGTGATTACTGCTCCTATCTTTCACAGTCAAATAAATATTTACTAAGTAGGGACACACAGCATACATTAAGATTAATGCTTCACACAGCTTTGGAAATGTCTGTCATATCTGTCATGTTTCCCCATCTCCATGACTAGGAAGGGCTCTGCTGTCTCTCAGCAAGAGCTGCCATTTTCCTGATGGTGCTCAGCAGGAGACGGGGACTGATTACACACTCAGAGCCACAGGACTGGCAGATAAGCATGCAAAGCCCAAGGGAGAGAGGGCAAGATTATACAGTTAGTGTACAGTGAGGTCTGTGGTCACTGTAATGTTTTTAGGGAGCAATTTAAGGGTGATTTCAAATACAGAAAAAGTGCACATAATAGGAACATCCATGTTTATGAACTATTAACAGTGATAAAAAAGAAATAAAATAAAACTGGGGGAAAAGGACAATCATCTATCTTAGGTTAAATAGCCTCTACAGAGTTATGTGTTCTGTGTGTCAAGTTGTCATCAGCCCAAGAGTTTAAGGGAGAGTTTGCACTTCAAAGATACTGATGTATGTGTTTCTTCAAATGTCAGTCACCCAATGCCTGTGCAGAGGGGAGCTATCTGGACTCGGATAATTTTACTTAGTTGCTCTTCCTTCCTCTCAGAATGGTGTCAACTCCTGACACTAGTCTGGCTGCTGAAATGATAGTTTACACTTTCGTTAATGGTATATTTACGATCCCTTTAAAATGCCAGTGATCTACTCTAGGAAAATAGACGAAAGCATTAAGAAAGCCACATTTTTCAGTTGTTGCATTTCGGGTCCTACTGTGGCTAGAGACGTCAGGAGATGGGACGAAACTTGACTGGCTATTTTGAGACAGCGAGAGAAATAGATCTGGGGAGATGTAGTAGTGGAACTAGCCCTAGGTGAGATGGGAAATAGTAAGCAGAGAGGTATGTGTGACACAGTTGACTACATTTCCCCAAGTATTCAAAAATGAATTAGTGAAATTCCTGAATGTGCTGGAATGCTCTGCTCATACCAGCTGTGTTTTCTCTGTGACTCATGCCTTAGGGTCCCATCTCTTCAGCTCAAATCTGTGGGTAGTCTCATTTGCCATCAACGTCAACTTCCCAGGGTTTTTTTTGGGGGGTGGGGGGTGCTCTGTTTTTGTTGTTTTGGGTTTTTGCCCATTTTCTTTTCTTCTTCTTCTTCTTCTTCTTCTTCTTCTTCTTCTTCTTCTTCTTCTCTCCTCCTCCTCCTCCTCCTCCTTCTTTTTCTTATTCTTCCCCTTCTTCTTCACACAAGCTTCTAGACGAGAGGTACAGCCCAGGGGTGGAACACTTACTCAGTATGTATAAAACTCTGGATCTGATACTCCAGACACACACACAAGCACATTCAGGCACACACACACAAACATATATATGCATGTACATGCATGCACAGACATACATGCACGCAGTACACACATGCACACACACGTTCACACAGGGAGAGAGAAAAAAGAAATATACATTTTTTGTTCAAAAATTAGCAATTCTCCCTATCAATATTTATACCCAGTGTGTATACTTTCCCAAAAGAGGTATTTTTATATCATACAAAATGAAACTGGAATTACAAGAGCCTTATTTTGAACACTTTCTGATATTAACTGCATGTTTAGAACATTTTCATTATTTCAATATAAATATCAAGAAAAATAATACCTTGCAATATGATTCCAGCTTCTGGCACCAACACAGGTTGTTAGTTTGGGTTCCCCAAAAGCAGGACCTGCAAAGAGGATTCTTACATGAATGATAAGGGCTCTTTGGAGAGACTGGGAGAGTTGGGAAACCAGGATAGGAAAAGAGGAAGAAGCAAGTGTGGTGAAAGATTCGGCTGCATTCAGCCTCAGCCTGCATCTGCAGAGGATGAAGGATGCTGTCATTCGGCCCACTTTGGGGCAAATGAGCTGGGGTTTCATATTGCTGTACTTCGTGAACTGAAAATTCAGGATGATTACAAAGTAAGAAAAAAGAACTGCACCTCCTAGAAGCATCTGTGTTCATAAAGTACTGACTAGAGAAAGCTAAGTCATCTTTCCCCCATTAAAGAGCCTATATGGTAAACCACCGGCTCCAGGGTGCTCCCAAAGGATGTGAACCACCTAGCTCCTGGAAACTCTGAGGAAAGCCTGTCCAAGAGCTCAGAGAGCAGCCTCTCAAGAAGGTTAAGGAACATAATAATGAGGAATAAAACATTCAGAACCTGTGGGAGGGTATCCCAGAGCATTTGTGTGGAGGACAGGCGGCATCCACTAGACACATGGACTCTCACTGTTCACTGATCAAGTGGTACCTACCATGTACCAGGTACCAAGGTCTGAACTGAACTTATAAACAAATGAATAGGAGACCGTTTCCTGAAGACGTTCCACACCAAGGTGGTGGTGTAGATCAGTTGGCATTCATGAAGCCCTCAGTTCAATCCCCAGTGCCGCATAAACCTAGGTTCTCCTCTTTCCTTTTTTTATTAAGACATTTTTTATTCATTTTAAATACCAATCACAGATCCCCCTCTTCTCTCCTCCCACCCCTCTGGCCTTCTCTCACCCACCCACCCCCCATTCCCTCCTACAAGAAGGTAAGGCCTCCCATGGGGAGTCAGCAGAGCCTGGTACATTCAGTAGAGGCAAGTCCAAGCCCCTCCCCTTGCCTCAAGGCTGTGCAAGGTATCTCACCATAGGTAATGGACTCCAAAAAGCCAGCCCATGCACTAGGGATGGATTGTGATCTTACTGCCAGGGGCCCCTCAAGCAGATCAAGCTACACAACTCTTTCGCTTATGCAGAGGGCCTAGTCCAGTCCCGTAGAGGCTCCACAGGTGTTGGTCTAAATTTCACGGGTTCTCCTCTTTTCTTGTCTTGATATTCCCAATGTAATCTCAGCATTCAGGAGATAGAGGAGGCAAGACGATCACACATTCAAGATCCTCCTCCTCCATATTGTAAGTTCAAGTCCAGTCTGAGATACTTGAGACTGTTTAAAAAAGCAAAAAGTTCAATACTAATTTTTTGTTTGTTATTGTTGTTGTTATTTTGTTTTGTTTTGAGACAGGCTTTCTCTACAGAGCCCTGGCTGTTCTGGAACTCACTATGTAGAGCAGGCTGACCTCAAACTCACAGAGATCTGCCTGCTTCTGCCTTCTGAATGCTAGGGTCAAAGATGTGTGTCATCCCACCCAGAAATATTTTTAATTTAATAAAATATTAAAATTTTACAAGCAGTGGTTTTTGTTTTGCTTTTCAAGACAGGGTTTCTTTGGGTAGCCCTGTCTGTCCTGGAACTATCTTTGTACACCAGGCTGGCCTCGATCTGCCTGCCTCTGCCTCCTGAGTCCTGGCATTATAGACATGTGCCCCACCAGGCACAAGCAGAGATTTTTTACTGAAGTAGAAAAAGGAACAAAGAAGACAAAAATGTCATCACCTTGAAAAAGGAATAGATATATCATTGAAAGAGAATTTTTGTTCCATACTTTCATGGATGAAAACATTATAAAACTATATACAATAAAACCTATAGTAACCAGGAGTGGATTTAATGCAAAACTCCAGAGAGAATGCAATCATAAACATTGCACACTTTTTTCTTTTGAAAATTGTCTTTATTTTGTTTTATGTTTAAGAGTTTTTTGCTTGCATGTATGTCTATGAATGCCTGGTCCCCTCAGGGACCAAAAGTGGGTGCTAGATTTCCTGGAACTGTAGCTAGGGACAGCTGTGAGCTGTCATAGGGGAGCTGAGAATCAAACCCACTTCTCCTGCAAAAACAAGTGCTCTTAACTGCTGTGCCATCTCCCCCAGCCTGGTTTAGACACTTTTGAAGAAGCAGAAGAACCCAAGATCCCTGTGCAAAGACAGAGAGCTCTGCACAGTCAGCATAGCTGAGCTCTGCTCCTACCCTGCAGTACACACTGCTTTTCTGTGAGAGCGGCAATGAGCAACAAGCCACGGAGACACAAGCAAGAAGAGCATCCTTAGGCCCTACAGGAGTGCTCATCCTCAGCTCATTGTCTCTCAATACTGATTCCCCACCTAAGAAGTGAGGCTTGCAGAGCCTCGACATCAGTGTACTGCCCAAGAACAACAGGAGCAAGAAGACAAGAGCATGGTGGTATATATCTAGAACCTCAGTGCTCAGGAGATAAAAGCAAGGTCATCAGAAATTCAAGGTCATCCTCCTCAGAAATGTAAGGAGTTTGAGACCTTTTCTGGATGGATGGGTGGGTGGATGGATGGATGAGTGGATGAGTGGGTGGGTGGATGGATGAATGGATGGACGGACGGATGGACGGACAGATGGATGTCTCTGTCACATGCAGACAAACAGGAAGATTAGACTTCTTCTATCTCTGGGGAATAAGGTAAAAAGGTGAGCTGCAGGGAAGGGCATTAAACAGTTACTGACTCAGAAGCCCACAGAAAAAGTCAGCAATGTTCTCTGTCAGCCCCCTGCACCTAATTCTCAGAATGAGTGACTGCAATTTGCAGGGCGAAAGACTTCTTATTCAGTGGCTGAAAATTAAAGAGAAATGAAAGTGAACCATCCTCATGAAGGATGGGGACCCCTGGGTCCAGATATGAGCAAAATGCTCAGCAGATATGAATAACAATGGGAAGGAAAGATGGGTCCTAGGTGATTCTCACCTCCTGCTTTGTGTCCTCTTGAGAAGCCCTCCCCCGATGGTCTAAATATTGCATAAACTTCATCCAAACTCTTACCTTGACTCTAATGGCTCTTGAACTCACACTGCTTGTTGAGGTCTTTGTGAGTCTTCTTGTCTGATATCCTGATGAACTCTGTTACTCTCCATCAGCAAACTCTTTGCTGGTAGGAAAAAACAGCAGGAGGAAGAAGGAAGAGGAAGAAAAAAATCTTTCATTTCAGACTTTCCAGACAAATGAAAGTTAGAGCTGGGGTGTGCAAATAGAGCAGTGGTGGTCTCCTGAAGGTCTTAAGTGTGCTCTCTAATTATGAAAGAAACAGCATGTTGTAGGTGGAAGGGAGGACGGCCACAGTGTAGATGAGTCCTCAGAGTTAGTAAGATCAGCACAGAGTGAAGTCGAGTAGAGACTAACATCACGCTTGATGCCGTGAAGACACCAGCTCTAATAGCAGTGGGGTGGGGGTGGGGGGTGTGGCACGGAAGGGCACAGGGCAGAGCCATATGAGGAATAAGTCAGAGCCCACAAGGACTGGAAAGCAAGATGGCAGAAAAATAAAATCAGAAGCTGAACACACTGCTCTCTGGTAAGGGACTCCCTTTTGGTGACCAAGTCTACAACCAGTAATCACTGTTGAAATGAGAAAATTTTTAAACTCTTTTTTTTTTTTAAATATTTATTTATAGCCAGGCGGTGGTGGCGCGCACGCCTTTAATCCCAGCACTCGGGAGGCAGAGCCAGGTGGATCTCTGTGAGTTCAAGGCCAGCCTGGTCTACAGAGAGAGATCCAGGACAGGCACCAAAACTACACAGAGAAACCCTGTCTCGGAAGAAAAAAAGATTTATTTATTTATGCCTATGAGTGCTTGTATGTATGCCTGCATGACAGAAGAGGGCATCAGATCCCATTATAGATGGTTGTGAGCTACCATGTGGTTGCTGGGAATTGAACTCAGAACTTCTGGAAGAGCAGCCAGTGCTCTTAACCACTAAGCCATCTCTCCAGCCCCAATTTTAAACTTCTCAAGCAGAACTGTTTTAAGCGAGGTAAAGAAAGGAATAAAGAAAACAGAAAGGTCAGTACCTTGAAGAAAGAATAGACATAAATTGTATATCCTAAATAGACATAAAACAAATATCATGGAAAGAGAATTTTTGTTCAATCTTTCCATGGATAGCTGACCACCCACAACATGAACTCTGATCTCTGCATGTGTACTGTGGCATGTGCACACATACACACACACAAAATAAGTAAATAGATAAACACATGTTTTGGTTTGGTTTGGTTGGTTTGTTAAAGGCTGATAGCTGGCAGTTAAGCTCCGTGAATGATAACTTGGCAGTCAGAGTGTTTGCCAGCAAGCCTGACAGCCTGAGTTCAATCCCCAGGACCCACACAGTGGAATGAGAAAGCCTACTTCTACAAGTTGTCCTCTGACCTTCATACTCACACTGTGATATCCAAGTGCCCTACCACCACAACATATACCATAAATAAATGACTGTAATTTTTAAGAGAGAGAGGGAAACATTTTCAAGCTAAAAATGGGGGGACAGAGACAGCTTCCTGAGATGATGTGCTCCCAGATCTTCACTGTGTACTCACTATAGTGGCCAGTCAGTGGCTATGGAGCACTTGAATAATGGGTGGTAGGACTGAAGGCAAACTGGAATCTTCATTTTCTCCAACTCTAATTGACTGAAATTACATGAGCCCATGTGGTTAGTAGTTTCCCCATCAGACAGCTATGACCTAATTACCATCTTACAGCTATGAAGAAAAAAACAGTAAAATAATGGGATAGAAGAAGAGAAGAAACGGAAATATGAGGACGAAGAAGAGAAAGGAACGGCATGTACCCAGTTGGTTTGTGGATGGAGTGAAGACCACCAGGTAGCCCTGTTCTGTTGCAGAAAAGGCATGGTGGTAGGAGATGTGTTGGCACCAGAGTTGAACTCCCTAGACTAGAGAAGTTGAGTTGGCAGGGGGCCATTGCCAGGACAATACCAAATAGATTCTGCCATCTTGAAAACTGTTGAGCTAATGGTTCTTTCCATGTTCAAGTTTAAAGCTACAGCTAAAGGCATGTAAAGTATCTGTTTCCATTAAGATGAAGACAAGGAACATCCCTAAGAGACACTTTATTTGACACAACTTCTTAAGGAATGGTAGGTCTTAGTCTTTCAAAGATAATTTTGGTTTATTCTTGAATGACAGAAAAGAACCCTACAGAAATTAGTATTCAAGCTGGGCATGATGGCCCATGGTTGTAACCCCAGAACTAGGAAAGGCAGAGGCAAGATGATCAGGAATTCAGACAGATCTTGACAATATAATGAGTTTAAAGTCATCTTAGGCTGCATGAAATCTTGCCCCCCCCCCAAAAGAAAAAAGTTGACATTCAATCTTAAGTACATTTTACTAATGTCATGAGTATGTGCATAACATGGCATTTTTGTCCTCAGGACACAAAAAAAAAAAAAAACAGATGATACCATGTTTTTGCTCATGTTTTGCTTGGATCTGAGACAAGTTCTCACTATGTAGGCCTGGATGACCTAGAACTCACTATATAGAAAAGGATGACCTCAAATTCTCAGAGATCCTCTGCATCCTGGGTGCTGACATTACAGGTGTGCATCACTAGACCTAGCCACATGATACTACTTTACACTGGTGAGATGGGAAACTCTCCCCATGAAAGAGAGAGAGAGAGAGTGCAAGGAGGAGAGAGAAAGAGAGAGAGAGAGAGAAAGAAAGAATCTTTTCTTCAGTAGAATACTTTTTTCCTAAGCACTAGAGGCTCCATTGAGGTGACTGGAAATGTCAAGGGTAGAGAAGGATCTAGAAGAATGCTTTCTTTAAGCATAACAGATCCCACCTAGAACAAATCACTGCATTATTTATTTCACACCTTCCTTTTACATGGTCTTGCCCATTGACTACCATGTTACATTAGGAAAGCTATCATGAAAGAAAACTAATCATCTTCGACACAGGGCTAAAATACACAGGGAGCTTTTCTATGGTGATGATCTTCATTCCCATCATCTCTATTCTTCAGCAGAGACAACTAAGACCCACAAGAAATGGTCTGCACGAGTTGACCCAACTGCTGAGTAGGAGGAACAAGAGTGGGCCAGGTCTTCTTCATCCACACCTCATACAAAAGCACTGGACTACACAGGGAATTACTTCATTCCTAACACAAGACGAAGCCCACAACAAAATCCATGCTTTTTAGACCATTTCCAAAGTACAGCACCTGAGAAGGACTGACAGTCATCAAAGTAATGAGATCCTCACAGTCAGATTCAGTAGCTGGCAAAATATGAAGAAAAAAACTACAAAAAGGTGTTTTGCATAATTAATTTATTGATTTCTCATTGAGAGTTCCAAAGGCATCCCTTCTAATGATATTTTAGCTAAAACTTGTAGTTCCTTAGAAAAACTACAGAGACAAGATGGTATACAATGCCCAAATTTCTAGGTGAACCATTAGGACAGAATTAAGGCAGAAACTCTGAGAGTTTAAAATCTGGTTAACTCTTATGAAACAGCCTCTGCAGAAGAGGAAGCAAGGAAGACTTGTTCTTGCTTTGTACTATGAAATATTATTTGACTATTTACACCTAAGCTCAAGTAAAGAATGATTTTTGTAAGTAAAAGAAAGAAGGTGGGAATGGAGAGAAGGCTCAGTTAGTGAAGTGCTTGGCTTGTAAGCAAAGGGCTTGAGTTCACTCCGTAGAACTTAACTAAGAAGTCCAGGCAGGATGGCACGTGCTCACAATCTCAACACAAGACAGACAGAGCTCCCTGGGGTTCACTGGTAAGCCAACCCATTCGACTTGCCAAGCGCCAAGCCATTGAGAGACCTTGTCTCAAGAAAAAGGGCCTGAAGAATGACACCTGAGGTGGTCGTCTGGCCTCTTCCACATGCAGGTGTATACAGAGAGACAGAGAGAGAGACAGAGACAGAGAGACAGACAGAGAGACAGACAGAGAGACAGAGAGACAGAGAGAGAGAGAGACAGAAAGAGACAGAGAGAGAGAGAATGGTACAAGACAGATTGTTACTATCCCAAATTTGAGATGAACATTTTAGGTTTGAACTAATGACTGGTTGATTAGAAAAAAAAAAAGATAAAGAAAAGAAGCTTGTACTATGCTTACCATGTATGAAACAATAAGCTGAAAATTGTACATTTTTTCTTTTCGCCTAAATTGAAAGTTGAATCTGTATGGAAAAGGAGCAGAGGACAAGGATACCTGCTGAGAGTGCTGAGAGACAGTATCTTCTAGACATGACAAGAAAACTATACCCATGAAATCGTAACAATGTGGTTGCCTAAAGATGACCTGCAGAATGACACCACCAGCTGACATGCCAACAAGAGTGGGAGAAATTTCCCAAGACACATCCCAAGATAAAGAGCTACAGGCAATCATTGGCTGCTGAGGGGAAAAATCAGTCTAATCCCAAGTGATAAGCCCTAAACACGTGTATACAGAAACAACATTAAATAGACTCATAGGTTACGTGCACGTGCGTGTGTGCGTGTTCGTATCTGTATTTATATATGTAACAATAATAATTAAAGAAGGGAATTTGAGAGAAAGTGGAGGGACACACAGGAAGAGTTGGGGGAGAAAAAGGAAATACAATGGTGGAAATTACATACTCGCAGTACTCACATATAAAATTCTCAGAAATTAATAAAAAAAAAGACTCTGTAGAGGCTGTGACTGACTTCCCAGTGCTGTTCTTGCTGAAGTGACTGGCCTGTACCCTTCAGGACAATTCTCTCTTCATTATCAGTCATCACTTTAGGAATAAACCACTAACCTGAGGATCTCCAGATTAAACTCCCTTTACCCCCTAATCCAGAAACATTGGAAAGAGTGTGTGGTCTCTACAGTCCCTTGGAAAGTCAGTCCTGATGATGATCATGTTGAAAGATGAAAGACCATTTCCATTGTGCTTTTGAACTTCCTGATCAGGCAACTCTTCTCAACAGAACAAAATGGTGGTTACCTATAGCCAAACTCATCCTGATTCATTCCCTGTTGCTCATTTCTACACCAGAAAACAGAGGCTTAGAGATGTTTCACAATCAATCACACCTTGTAAATCAGGATCTGGACACAGAACTCTCTGATTTCAAAGCCCAAGATGCTTAACCATAAAATGAAAAGGACTCATTTTGTTGTGTTTCTATAAATGGCTGGCCACTGGCAGTAGGAAAAAAAAAAACCTCTTTACCTTATGTTAGGGAAACACCAGACTCAAGATATATGACTTCATGCATTAACTCTTTATGTCTATTAACTGACTTCTATATACTATTTTTCATTCAAATATTGATATATGACCTTGGAGAACTCAACTACTGAAGATGTTGAAAGATGGTGATGCCCAATTCTTCTTATACTTATAATCTAACTTTTTCTTTTGAGACAGGGCCTCTCTATATAACCCAAGCTAGCCTCAAACTTGTAACATAACCTCCTGCCTCCACCATCTGCATACCTGAAGACTGCAGGTATGCACTGCTATATCAGATTTTATTTGTAAACACTAAAAATGTAGCCATGTATTTAAAGGGTTTCTGTTTCCTTCACCACTCAGAAAACCCTGTTTTTGTTGAGGTAGATCTGTGGGCCATTGGAGTTTTGTGTAAAAAAATCAGCCTTTATGTATTAAAGGCCTGCTGCTGACAATTAATATCCCTCCTCTTAGTAACTGACACGCCACACTGTACAACTTGTTCAATCCAACCTCTCTGGGAATAAATTACTGCGATAAATGCATGAAGTGAATTGTAGCAAAGGTAAGTATCACATTTTCATCAGGTTCTGGCAGACATCAAGGAAGGATTATACTGTATCTACCAATCTCAACATAGCTATCAATAAACTCATCTAGATAGACACATATTTATAAACAACTAATTTCAGGAAATTCTAGAAAGAATCAGCTCAGAGAAAGAACAACTAATTCTTCCAGAAGGATGACCAGAGAAGGTATCATAGGAATGGGAACTTTTAAGCTAGGCCATGAAAGGAAGGTTGGAAGGAACAGGGCAGAGAGAATTCAGGTAGAGGTGATAACATGGGGACAATGCAGTGATATTTCTTGTCATGGTCACAGGTAAGAGGAATGGCCAGTGAAACTGAGCATTGTATAAAAGGGAATCCATAGTCAGCCTGTGCTACACATTGAGAAGTTAGGCTTATAATGATGCCTATGAACCCAGGATGGGATAATTATTACTATCATTACATATCAGCATCTCATATTTCATTATTTTATTTTTGTGTTACTAGGAATTGAACACAGGGTTTTGCATATTCTAGGTAAGAATTTTACCACTGAGTTATACATCCAACACAAAGAAAATTTGAACATATTATTGAAGTTGGTATTTATAACAATTCTCTTTGTTATTGGTGCTACATTGATAAGAAAATTGACTTTTGAAGTAGTTCAATTGGTAGAGTGCTTGCTTAGCAAGCACAGAGCCCAAGATTTGATCCCTAGTACCCTATAAAACAGGTCTGTAACCCAAGCACTTAAGAGATGGAGGCAAGAGGATCAGAAGCTTAAGGTCATCTTGGAATACATAGCAAGTTCAAGCCAGCCTAAGCTATTTGAGACCCTGTTCCAATAAAATAAAACTGAACTTCAGAAAGATTTATTGTCTTGCTGAAAATCACGTAGCAAATTTCAGCTAAAATTCTCCCTCAGAATGCCAGCATCTCCCCTTAAGCATCTCATAACCTGAAGGTTGTAGGGAAATTAACAAGAATATTTACTTTGATGTCAGTGAATATAGCATGTAACTCAAGAAATCAAAAATGAGGAAAGATTTTATTTCTTCATTTCAGCTCATAGCCCCCAAACTTTCTCTTTTTATCACAAAACAAAAATTAGGAACATTTAAAGTGCATCCAAGACGTGGATGAAGATAGCTTTCTAAATTTCAAGACTGTTAATTTTTGTAATAATTAAGAGTATTCATTGCTGCTGGGCAGTAGTGCCACAGGCCTTAATCCCAGCACTCAGGAGGCAAAGGCAGGTGGATATCTGTGAGTTAGAGGCCAGCCTGATCTACAGAGTGAATTCTAGGACAGCCAGGGCTAAACAGAGAAACCATTTTGTGGGGGGAGAAAAAAGAGTATTCATTGCTTTTTTGACTATAAAGTAATTAATGCTTATTTTATAAAATTGGGGGAGAAAGCACACCTTAGCCCAGTCACCTCTCAGTATTTTATTAATGCCTTTTCAATTGTTACTTCTGTGCATATACACATGTATATACGTACCTTGTATGTCACCAGTTTCTTTCTCAGACTGCTCATCAACAGAGGTGGAACATGAGGCAAACAGACTGTCTGGACTATGTAAAGCACTACATGTTAGCCAGCCCACAGAGGAGGAGTGCTAGGATTACAGGCCTTCCGCTGTCTCACTGTTTGGAGTAAGTGGTATCTAATAACGACACTTTGACCCAGTTAGAGTAAAGATTATCTTAATATTGAGAACAATTGGAAGTTGCGAGTCCCTCTTGAATTCAGGAATCCCAATTGCTTTTCTCAAAATGAATGATACAGTCACTTTGAGACTTGATCTAATAGGAAAGTAACAGTTCTGCCCCTAGTGAAGAAGACTTGCTTTGTGAATCTAAGACCCCAAAAGCTTTAACTACTACTTACTGGTAAGTATGATTTAAGCTGAATGTTATTTTCATATCTCCCAAAACATATGACCAAGGTGTATGAACAATGAAGTCTGGGACCATGAAGATAGTTGGTCAGTAGGAAAATCAAAAGGCAAGATGATGCTTTCAAGACCAGCAAAAGTAGAGGTTAACATTCGCTCGTATCCATGTTGCCTATGGAGAATAAATTCATAGAGAAGGGCCATTCGCAACAATGCTGGAAAGGGAACATGATTATCACTAGAAACAGCTAATCCATGGGAGGTCTCACCTAGCTCAACTGGGCACATCACACCATCCACACCCCTGGACGGAGACATTGCTACAAATGTGCCATCTCTCGGGCTAGTGCCACCACCAAGCAATTAATACAACTTCCAGCCTTGGGAATCCAGCTTCCTTTCAGAGGATGTAAAGCACCAAACCTTTCACCTCACTACAAAATCTCTGCCATCAGTGTGTATTTAAAAATAATAATAATCCAGGAGCTGGAGAGATGGGTCAGCAGTTAAGAGCACTGAATGCTCTTCCAGAGGACCCAGTTCAATTCCCAGCACCCACATGGCAGCTCACAATCACTGTAACTCCAGTTCCAGGGGACACAACACCATGACAAAACACCAGAGCATATAAAATTTTTAAAAGATGTTTTAAAAAAAATAATAATTGATGGGACTTGTCTATTCTTGGAACGTACGTCATCTTATATATGTGACAATTCTGGAATCTTCTGCAGCTCCTTATTGACTTCATGTGACATCTAAGAAACACATAAAGGTGTTATTGGTCACTGTAAAGCCAGACATCATGTGATATGCTAGGAGAAATACAATAAAAGAAAGTACCGCTTCTACTTTCAACAAGCTTGCAGTCTGTGCAAGACAAACACAAGAGCCAAGTATATGTCAGGAGAACACAGAATTACATGTCACATTGTGTGATGGCCACCCTCCCATACTAAGAGAGGATAAAACACTGTCTATGGAAAGCATACTGAAATCAGAACCTAAGTTCAAGCTCGGGCAGTGTTACTTTCTAGTAGAATGACCTTGACAACCTCTTGGAGCCTTTGAACTACATGGCTTTGTCTCCTTCCTGTCATAAAATTCTATAACTCTCCATGACTCATCTTGAGATATAATGAAGGCAAAGTAAACTTTGTATAAGCAGAAAGGAACAAAAGGGCATTCAAGATATGAACAGTGTGAATCAGAAAAAGAAAGAAAGAAAAGAAAAGTGGTGATGTGTGGCAGGCAAGACACAGAGATGACAGTGACACACTGTGAACTGAGTTAATAAAAACCTACTGCTATCAAGACCAGGGTGGCCACTGTCTTCCACTCCCAACCCTGGGTCCCTTCTCCCTCCATTAACGCCATCACATGTGATCACAACCTAGCTAGATCACTAGAAATGGCCAAAGTGGAGTTCAGAAGGCCTCTACTCTAAGAACTTCAGCCTGCTGACTGTAACAACCCTATAAAACTGGTTCAGACAAAGGAGAACAGATTGATATGAAAAGGAGGACCTTGCAAGTTCCAACTGTAAAATATAACAAGGCCTCACATGACCTGGAAGCACCCGTTCGCTCCAGCTGATACTCTGAGCCCTGTGGTTTCTTGCTGTAAATCTGCTTCCTGTCCCCTTATGACCCCTGCCAGCTCAGTCATTCTTGCCTGATACAATGTGGCCATAATAAGAACCCTGTCTCTAGCCATTCTTGAGTCCAGTGTTTTCATGGTATGGTGCTGACACTGAATTCTTGGTTCTAGGGGAAGCATTTGATTAACCATAGGCCAGTAGGCGAAGCTGTGGTTCTGTAGTTCCTCCAGTTATCAGATGCCAATAGAATCTATGGTACCCTCTCAGGTTGTGTCTCCTCTCGGGCCCTGGTTCTAGGTTGAACAAGTTAAGCTAGATAAACAGAAGAATTTATCTATAGTGAGCAAATCAACTATTTTCTTTGCTACAGACAACTAATATATGACAGTTTAGACATATGCATATTTAAAAAGATTTATGAGCTGGCATAATGACCTATCATATATAGCATCCTATTAAAAAGAAAAAAATATTTCAAGTTCTATATTACAACAAACTTTCAAAAAAAAATCTATTTTAGGGGTGGTTTTCACAGAGCATTTACCAATGGAATATAATAAACATAAAGATGAAATGAAAGAGATGGGCATTACTAAATACTGAATATATATATATATATATATATTTGTACATATATATGTATGTTTATATAGATGGGATGGCTCAAGAGTCTGCTAAAGGATCTCAACAATGTATTAAGGTATAAAGTGGGGATAATACACTCGCTGATATGGAATATGATACAGAAAAAGGAAGACGCCACTGCTGATTCTGCTGGTCCAGCTGCTACTGTCCTGTCCTTCTGACCTGGTGCTGCTCCATGCCACTCTGACCCGGTCCTTGCCACCCAAGAGAGCGAGCACATACCTCCTCCTCACTTTTAACTGGTCATGTACCCAGAGAAGACTACACCCATCAGCCCAGACATCCCAAGTCATTGGCTGAATGGATTGAACTCCCACAACATTCCCCCCCCCCTTTTTTTTAATTAAGAAGATTCTAATCCTAACTATATACAATAATCCTAAAACTATATATAATAAGAACAACTATCAAGTATTGTGCAGAAGAAAGAAAAGGTATTAACATAAGCAAAGATGAAACTACAACCAACAAGAAAAACATCAAGCAAGAAACACATTCTAAATGTCCAGGCCATAGGTAATTGGCAAATTACAAAGGTTATTCCAATACCTGTCCTATCCTGAAGAGTCTGAGTCTTGTACCTAACATGCCCTAGCTAAGATACAAGAGGATTGTAACTGTAACTATCTAGTCTTTAACCCTATCAAAGACCTGAGAAGGAAAGTAATATTACCTGAGTAAGCAGGAAGAGTAAGCAAGCGACCTCCAAAAAAAAATGAGAAATGACAGAAACAGATGGCTGCCTGGACAGAATCAGAACCAGACACTTAGAAATCTTTTACTTTCAAATGGCAGGCAAGAAGAAAGTGAGAGGGCTAGCCCCCCTTGGTGACATTAAGAAGCTCTTCAAAAGGAAGCATGACTGGACATGGTGGCACATGCCTCTAATCCTAAGATTTAGGACGTAGAGACGGGAGGATAAGGAGTCTCAGTCATCCTCCACTGCATAGCCAGTTGGAGGCCAGTCTGGGCCTACATGAGGCAATGTATTAGAAAGAAAGAAAAGAAAGGGAGGGAGGGAGGAAAGGAGAGAGGGAGTGAGAAAGGGAGGGAATAGAAAGGGAAACTAAACTAACCTTTGCTGTCAGCCATCTGCCACAAACTGTCCAAGAACTAGACATACAATTGCTTACTCCTCATAAAATCTAAGAGGAAGCCATTACCAGTCCTACTACCAGACAATGGAACTGGGACAGTTCCATTGTACATGTGTGTGACAAAAGCAATATTCTACACAAGGCCCCTTTGACTTCAAAACACATATTCAGTCAGCCTCTCTCACTCCTCCAGTCAGCACAGAGGTTCTAGCACTCTGGGGTCAGCCTGCTGGAACCCTCCCCAGTCCTGCTGCAAGGAGCAAGTGGTTTTGTGCCTCAGTTTTCTCAGTAAAGGAAAGGTCTTTTAGAGCGCGTGTGTGCTCACGTGCGCACGCACGCGCACATACACACACACACACACACACACACACACACACACACACACACACAACACGCTATTCAGAAGATTGGGCTCACATGTGTGAGGGCTTAGAAAAATTTCAGACTCAACTTCAACCCTTCACCATTCATTCTGCTGGAGCCAGTTGAAACTCCCGATCTCAAATTCCAGATGTCTTGGGTTGAGCTGAGTCAAGATCTCCTTACCATACACTGTTTGCTCTGATAATAAGATCTGGAGCAATCTGGTTGGTGGCTAGTTCAGTATGCAGAGTTTTACATAACTCAAATGATCTGCTTGTCTTTTCTCCAGTTTCTGTTGATGAGCAATCTGAGAAAGAAATTGTTGACAATGATGAACATGCATATACATAAATATGCATGAAGGCGAGATAATGCAGCAGTTATTGCTATTATTACCCCTACGTTGCTTTGGATGCTATGATCCGTAGCCACATGATCAATCCTATAAAGAGGGAAAGGTCACCTGCCTAGACCTGATTACAGGCAAACGATAGTTTCTGCAGACTACAAAACATATCTGAATATTGAAGAAATGCAAAGAAGTCCAAGTAAATACACTTACCTCAGGAAAAAAAAACTGAAACCTCGTCAGCACAGACATTTTAAAATGAAGCTGGACCAAGCGCTGAAGACAGAGAAGAAGAAATCAAATATGCTATCGAAGTGATCTTCAATGCTGGCCCTCAGGGGATAAGCTAAGTAACCTAATAGGTGTTTTCCATCTTTGAATTCTATGACTGGAATAGTAATGAAGGCTTTAGTTTGGAATTGAGATGCTGTAGACAACTTAGGAGGTCTAGAGAAAAAAATTATGCTTTTATATTACCTACCCACACCCTGTCTGGATTAAACTAGTACTGACTGATTTCTATTTTCCTAAGTGCTCACCCACCATAACAGCGTTTTTACACACTCCACGATCATCATACACACATGCATACAATTATGGCTGGAGATACATGAGCATTTGTGGATGGATAGATTGTTCATTCCTGATGCGTTGGTTCCCTGATTCACATTCGACACATGGAGAATGAAAGCAGATTTCTTTTAGAAGAGAAAAAAACAGTTGGCTGCTGTAGAGTGGAATTTATGGGTCAGATCTTAATTCCTGGAATATGTCAGCAAATAAGTCTTATACTTGTAACTTACAATGTTTATCTACAACGATGTATGTTTGAGAGGGGGAGGTGGTAGGCATATGGAAAGAAAAATTTAACTTCCCTGTGAGTTCATTATCAGGAGAATTTGGCCTCCATATTAAAGTTACAGTGAGTATGTCTTGAAAGTTAAAAATATCCTCACACTGATCACATTCATTTGCTAAGGTGGTAATGAGTTTGAATTATATGTGAAAACATTGAAACTTCTAGCCACAAATGCTCTCCAGACGGTCTAGAAAACCGATCAGTTAAATCAGAGTTAAATAATATGTGGGCCAAATTCCACAATCTGAAATTCAATAAAAATGTGGGGTTTGTTATGCTACCTCTTAAATAATATTCATATGAGTAGATGAACATAATAATAAATGAGTAGACCTTATAATGTGAAATGAATACATTATTACCTGGGGCTTTTTCATCTTTTGCAAACTGATAGTTGTTGAAATGGAATCTGACCCACATAAACAAATTCATCTTTATGAATGTGAACCTGATATGGCAGGAACCCTTCGAAGCACCACAGCACATGCTCTTTCCATTACTGAATACTTTCAAGGATACACACTAAGTACACGTAAAAGTTATTTCTATTGAAGAGGGCATTATCCTAACATGTGAACCTCCAAATGCAGTAAATTATTATCAACCACCAACACAAACTGTTACATTTAATGGCGCTCATTGTGAAATGTACAGCTACATGGAAACATGCCTATTTCAGCATTTTCTCCCCTCAGGAGCGTTTGGAAGGTAATTATTGCACACACAGCATTTGCACTTTTTCTTTGCCCATTGTTTTCTAGTGACACAAAAAATATCTTTCTTGCATAAAGTCTCCCACCTTAGATTCTCCCCCAAGTGAAGACACTTGAGCTTATAAAGGGGACTTTAGAGCTCTTGCTCCATGGAGACCAGCCTTATGCAATCTCGTACCATAGCATCTTCCTTAGTGGGCACCAGTCAAATACTGTGTTTAGAGTCTGTGCAACCTTCATTCATTCATACATTCTTTTTTCACCTAATAGTTATTCATGGTGCCAGCCCCTGTTCTGAGTGTTTCGTGCGGGAAAAGGCAGAACAGCAGTCACGTAGGGAGTGGAGAAGAAACCCTCCATTTTTTGAAACAAGGTTCTGATTATACAGTACTTCCTTTGTTAACAGTAATTGCTTGTTACCTTACAACATTATCCTTTAATTAGAAATGCCAATACAGGAAAATGTTAACTAGGCCTCCCACCTATTATCAAATATTAGATATGTCAAAATCACAAGCAGGTGTAGAAAAGCACACTGATAATGATAATAATGTAATAATAACAACATCTGCCACTTATTGCTTGGAGTGTGCCTGACACCATGACAAACACTTTAGATTCAACTGCAAGATGCTGCATTCTCTTACCGCAGGAAGCGCATATAATCTATGGCTCTTTCAAGGCTACTGCTCAGTATCACATAAATGGTAAATATTAAAAATACTTCTGTCAAAAATATGAATAGATGAATAAATGAATGGCATCTTATTGAATGCCCAAGATCTAATGAATATTACTTCTCATAACAGATGGAGTGAACTTGAAAACAGGGAAGTGAAGAATTTACCACAAAACTAAGATTTAAATCCAGTTTTGAATGACTCCAAGGTCTTCGGGTATGATGGTACTCTGACCCACATAAACAAATTCATCTTTACAAATGTAAATCTGATATGGCAGGCACCCTTTGAAGTGCCACGACACATGGATTTGTCCCCTGGCATCTTGAGTCCGTAATCTCACTTTCTTCAATCAGTCAAACACATTCCTCTTTTCTTTTTCCTTGGGACATATTCTTACCGTGTAGCCCTAGTTAGCCTGGAATTTATTATGTAGAGTAGGCTGGTCTCAAACTTACAAAAACCCACCTACCTCTGCCTCCCAAGTGCTGGCATTAAAAGCAGGCACCATGACACCCAACTCATATTCTTTATTTTTTATTGAGACAGGGTCTCTCTGCTACGTAGCCCTGGTTATCCTGGAACTCGTCATGTAGACCAGACTGGCCTCGAACTCACAGAGATCCACCAGCCTCTCCCTCCAAAGTGCTGGGATTAAAGGTGTGTACCGTTGTGCCTGATTCCATATTCTTTTTTTTTGAAAAGTTTTTTATTACACTTCTTTGGATGTGAGGGGTACAAGTGCATCCCTCCTGCGAGTTGAGTCTTTCCTGTCACCCTGTAGACCCAATCATCAGTCTTGACAGCAAGTGACTTCACCAGGTAAACTATCTCACTGGCCTACAAGTGACATCACCAGGTGAACTATCTCACTGGCCTACATATTCTTAATTGAAATAATCCTCTCATTGTATCCTTCTCTGATATTCAATAAAGTTTTTAATTTTTGTTTTGCATGTGTAAGCCCAGGTGTGGGCACAATCATGGGGAGGTTCTCCAATCTTGTTTTCTAAGGCAGGTGCTCTCAGCGGCTCTTGAGCTTGCGGTTCAGCTAAACTAGATGCTGACAAGCTGTCGGAATCCTCCCATCTGTGCAGACCCAGTGATAAGATTAAAGGTGCGTGGCCCTGCTCCCGAATTTTTGCTTGGGTACTAGGGATCCAAGCTCAGGTCTTCACGTTCACCAACTAAGTCACCTCCTCAGCCCTCATCCGATGAATAGCTTTGATTATCTACTCTCTTTGTATTTTTTCATACTATTCTTATATATGTTCATTCTGAACTCATGGAAATAACTTTTGAAATAGATATATCCTAAAACAACCCTCCCTCCACCCCAAAGAGTCGCCAGTTGCCTTAGCAGGAGAAAGCAAGCGTGGGAAGCATTTAGAGTGTGAAGGATTCAAATTGTCTTCTTGACATTGAAACCTGGTGTGGGGAAATGTAGGCTCCAGTTCTTTGTGACCCTGAGAGCTTAACTATGGTGAACCTCAATTCTTCAAACACAAAATTAGAACAATGGGAAGAAATAATGATTTTTTTTTAATTCTGCAAAGGTTTTAGAACAGTATGGCAGACAAGAGACTGGTCGCCAATTTCTTCATAAAACCTGTTAAAACAATTTGTGAAATAAGAAGCCATGATTTGGAGAAGAGTGGGGAAGGGTATCTTGGAGGGCTTAGAGAGAGGAAGAGGGAGGAAGAAATGTTGGAATTATATTATAATCTCAAAAATAATTTTTAGGATGTGGAAACGTGAAACAACCACAAACTGACAGCAAAAACTGGTGTGCAGTGGTTATGCCATCCCTGGAGAAGGGCACTGAAGAGGGAGGCAGGAGCGTCACTCTGGGGGACCCTAGAAAGACACATGCTACTGGTCCAGGCTTCCAAAAGTGAAAGCCATACTCTCAGACTAATGACCTCTCAGATGGACAGTGAAAGGGAGAATTACATCTTGAATCTGGGCCTGAGTTTGACTCTCTGTGGCAGGCCAAATTCAACTCACATGAAGGAAGTCTCAAGAGTAGAAACTGGTCGAGAGTCAAAGGTTTGGGATTCCATAATCTCTGAGGTTCCATGTAGCGATTGCTTTTTATGATTCTAACCTCTGCCCAATTTACAAGAGTCATTTAGGTGGTCTCGAATGGCCTGTAAATCTATTAAAGCAGAGAACCTGGGTGTTGAGAAGAGGGGGGAAGGCAAAACAGCATCAGCTCAGTGCAAAGCCTCTCATTGATGAAATGACTTTCAGTGGATCTAGGAAGCACAGTGAAGCAGACCCGAGAGAGGGCAATGCTTGCTCCCCTTCCTCATGCCCCAGGAAGATATCGATCTGTGCTTGGCAAATCCTCCTGAACAAATCTGAGCGCATCCTCAGACGGAATATTCTAAAAGCAGACAAGAAAACCAACATCAAATTTCGTGCTGAAGGGGCCAGATAGATGATGGCTCAGCAGCTAAGAGCACTTGCTGCTCTTGCAGAGGACCCGGGTTTGGTTCCCAACACCCACAGCAGGAAGCTCACAGCGGCTTGTTGGATCTCCAGGGGCTCCGACACCCTCTTCTGGCCTGTAAAGGTACCTGCACACATGTGCACATACACTAACATAGACGCACATGCATGTAAGTAAAAATAGAAACAAACATTTCACCTTAAAAAGAAAAGCTTTTTATCTCTTAGCAAAGACCATGAATAACCTCTGAATACCTGATTCTTGTCTTTTCCTAGAAAGAGATTCAGAAAGAGACAAGAAAAGCTTTCTGGTCTCAAGGGTCTTCTAATTAAGGGAGGAAGATAACAAGCAACATGGCAGAATAAATTGATCTGTAAACAGAGGCACAAATAATATGTGATGGAAAAAAAACAAAAATGTTCAGCGAAGACACTAAAAGAAAGTTCCATAGGGAAGGTGTTTTAAGTTTAGCACTTTAAGAATAAGCAGGGTATCTAATAAGGGGAAAAAAAACCTCCCTAATTAAAAGAAAAGAAATTGAACATAGGCCATAGGCAGGCAATTTTCTAAAAACATAGTATATTCACCTTGCTACGACTGAAAAATATTCAAATTAAAAAAGTAAACTACAAGCTGGGTGGTGGTGGTGGTGGTGGTGGTGGTGGTAGTAGTAGTGGTGGCGCACGCCTTTAATCCCAGCACTGGGGAGGCAGAGCCAGGCGGATCTCTGTGAGTTCGAGGCCAGCCTGGTCTACAGAGCGAGATCCAGGACAGGCACCAAAACTACACAGAGAGACCCTGTCTCGAAAAAAAATAAAATAGTAAACTACAGGCCAGGCTGTGGTGATGCACATCTTTAATCCCAACCCTTTGGAGGCAGAGGCAAGCAGATCTCAAGGCCAGGCTGGTCTAGGTCTACAGAGTGAGTTCTAGAACAGTCAGGACTATTACACAGAAAAAAACCTGCAAAAAAAAAGGAAATGACAAATTTTTATCTATCAGATTGGCAGATATTTTTAAAGAACAAATTAGAATTGTGTGCAGTTTTTATGAGAAATCAAGCAATATGTATTTATTATGTTCTTTAAAAATAGTGCTACAATTTTACCCAAGAAATCCAAATCTAATATTTAATTCTAAGGGGAAAAACCTCAGAGATTTATATAAAGAGATAGATGAAGGGATTATTTATAAAGATAAAATATTATAAATTATTTAAATGTTTAATAATAACTTCATAGTAATATATACAAGAAACATATATAAAAATGTGTGTAGTAGAATATGCATATTTATTTATTTTGGGTTTCTTTTTTTGAGATCCCATCTAGCTGTACCTGGCCTTGAACTCACTATGTAGCTGAGGATGGTCTTCAATCCCTCAGCCCCATTTCTACCTCCAAGTGCTAGTCAACACACCCAACCACAGTGTTTATATTTTTAAAAATATTTAATAGGCTTACAAATTTTCCATAATATACTAAGTAAGAAATAAGAGCTCTGAATATATATGCGTGTCTATATATAAAATGTACATGTACTGTGAAGCCAAGATGAAAAAGTATATCTAAAGATACCCTGCTTCTGGGTGAAGGGATTATATGATTCTATTGAATCCTTCCTAACTTTTGAAATATCCCAAATATTCAAACAGAAAAGAATAGCTCTTTTAGAACAGCAGTTCTCAACCCATGGGTCGCAACCTCTTTGGGGGTCAAACAACCCTTTCACAGGAATCATCTATCAGACATTCACATTACCATTCATAACATCAGCAAAATTACAGTTATGAAGCAGCAACAAAAATCATTGTATGGTTGGGGGTCACCACAACATGAGGACCTGTAGTAAAGGGCCATGGCATTAGGGAGGTTGAGAACCACGGTTTTAGAACAATTTTTAAGTCACTTGAACGTGGGCGAACAGAATTGAAAACAGGGTTTTAGCACTGAGAGCAATGTAAGAATAAAGGCAAAAAGACAAGTGGAAAGGACGTGTTTGGAAGCCACAGAGGAGAGCGTGTAGTGCAGTGTCCGTGAAACCGGAAGGAAGCTGCAGCTGGATTACTGGTGACCTTCGAGGCCACGCGCATGAATTATTCCTGCGAACAGTGCAGCTCCTCATGAAGGGATTATATGATTACCCTGATTTGGAGGAAGACTGTCTACGTGTCCATTTGTGAGATACAGGATTAGTTAACAAGAGAAAAACCAGAAGAAATTGCTCATGCTCTTTGATTTAGCGGTGCCTTTAGTAATAACCACAGTGCATGTGTTAGTTGTGCATGCTCACACAAAACTATACATGCACATATACTCCCACAAATAACTCAAACAGCAGTGTCCTGAAGGGGTCTCGCCTCACTTACAAAACCTATGTGAATGCTTTCTATTCTGTGTATCGTAGTCTTTTCTACTTTTCAACTTTTTTCTCTCTTTTTAATGTGGAGCACAACTTTGAACATGACACCACCCCGGGTCTGTTTCACACTAGGCTCTCTCTCCTTTCCCCAGCACTGCTCCTCGTGGTAGCCAAGCTCTAGTAACAGATGAAGTCCAGGAACTCAGAGTTGGACCATGGTACCAGGAGCTAACGCTTCCTAGGAAAGAAAAAAAAAAAGGGAGAAACAAGGTAGAATTTAGAAATAACTCTCCACAAGGATCTCGTGTGGAGAAGCATTGAAGGGGCCCTCCCTGCTCCATTACCTACCCTGCTGCTGCCTTCCTTGCTTGGAATGCTTCTTGGTCTGTGTAGTTGTTGAGATAATACAGACCTCAACTTTACCTTCACCTCTGCCAACCTACCCCAGGCCCCAGGAAGATGAACAGAAAACCAAAAGCAGCCCTAGAAAATAGAGACCTGAAGCAGGAGCTTGGCTGCTTCATACAGGGGCGGCTCTTCTCCTCGAGTGTTATCCAACCTAATTCCTAAAACAGGAGCTGAAAACAGGAACTCGGCCCAGTGGAAAAACCCAGCACAAGGGCAGCCTGTTGCTGATAGACTTTCCTTTGGACTTATTGACAAGCAGTGGCTGTAGATAGAAATCACGTTTCCATTTCTCCTGGAAGAAAATAATTCAATAATCCTGATGAAAGATGAACCGGGCATTGCCTAGAACAGTGGCTGGGGTGACAGCGAGTGGAAGATGAGCTAATAAACACACCTGTGATCCAATCGGCTGAATTTGAGCCCAGGTGGAGAGGAGAGAAGTGAAGGGGGGGGGGGGTGAGACAAAGATAGAAAGAGATTTTCACAGGAGAGACGGGGTTGTAGTAGTGAATTCTCATAGCATCAATAGGGGTAGGAAGGGTGGGAAGAGAAACACATTTTACAGAGAAATCAGTAAGTTTTGTTTTTATAATGATCCAGCTCAGAGAAAATTCAAAGCGAAGAGACAAACATGTTTCCCTCAAAGCAGCCTCCTCTCTAGAGAGGATCAGAATCTGAAGGTTGGGCGACACAAACAATTAATGAATTCACTGTTGGAAGTTTCTAGATTCAGGTTTCATTATGATAGTGACTGAGTGTAGCTTAACAGCGGAGTGCTTGCCTTCGACACACTGAATTCTCAGCCCCACCACTAATGGGGGAAAATGTCCACCAAGGTGTAAACCCTTTCACCTGGGACTGCAAACACTCCCACCAGTTACATACCTCACCAAGTTTTCTTTCTTACTTTTTCATTTACTTCCTCATTGGAAACCCCACAACAACTGGGGGACCTCGGGGTCCTTGTTACCACCTTGCAGATGAAAAGCCTCAACTGGGATATAAAAAAAAAAAAAGGCTTAGGGCTGAAGACGTGGCTCAATAGTTAAGAGCGCTTACCGTCCTTTTCATCTGTATCTCCAGCTCTCGGGGATCCGGTGTCCTCTCCGGGCCCTTGTGAGCACCCACACTAACATGCACATCACTCCTCTTCTACACACAAATAGAATTTAAAATAACTTTTTTTAAGCCTTGTCTAAAATCAAACCAGATTCTAGCACTTTCTATCAATGGTTGTTCTATCTACAGCACTGGTAAATCTGATCATGAAAGGGAAAAATAGGATGGCTCCAGCTTGAGGAGGTTCAAATAGAGAGGCATCTCTAAAAGGAATTTGGAACATTCCAGAGGCCCGGAGTCAACGGCATGCCTTGCCCAATTATAAAATAGCATTAAGTTGTTGGACAAACTATCAACACCATTTGTAAAGTTTTCCAGAATTTGATGCTACACTGGTGTTTTTATGAAATGCCTCCTGAATGAATTCAATCTTACATCCATATTGTCACTGTGAAAAAAAAAATATTTTAACAAAGATGATAGTAAGAAAACCAGTTTTCTGCCTTGAAGCCTGCTAGGTGTTTTTTCGGCTTTGGGTCATTGTGTGTGAGTGTTCTGGTATGCACGCTCATGTGTGTGCATAGGGGGCCAGAGGCCAGCCTCTTCCTCAGGTGTCATCCACCCTGTTTTGAGGCAGGATCTCTCATTGGCCTTGAGCTCACAGAACAGGCTAAGCTGTCTGGCCAGCAAACCCTAGGAATTCACCTGCCTCAGCTCCTCCACAGTGCTTGGATTTGCAAACTCCTCCCACGGCTTCTTCACATGGGTCCTGGGAACTGAACTCGGATCTTCAGATTTGCAAGACAAACACTTTACCAACTGTGCCATCTCTCCAGTCTCCACAGCAGTCATTTCTCCAATGTGCTGGTGGACACAGATCATACATGTTTTAGCAATTAATTACATTTAATTAATGATAGTTTAATACTTTCAGCACTGTTGAGTCAGGTTCTTCGTGGTAGACCAGCAGTATGGTGGAGAAAGAATCTTGGATCCAGAGACAGGGCTTTCAGGTGTGGCTCCATTACCTCCTAGTTTGGTAACTGTGATTGAACAAGGTTCAGCAGAATTTGTCTCCAACTCGATGTCGTCATGAGGTAAATGAAAACAATGCCTACCTGATGGGAGGCTTGAAAAACGAATTTATACTAATACTCAGAGCGTAAAGCTAGGCACAGCAAGAAGTCAATGAGTAGCAGTTACAATGATGGAAGGAAAAGGAACAGAGGAAAAAGAGAAAACCCAGTGTAAGCCAGCCCAGAAAGGCCACGAGAGAAAACTCATTTCAGAGCCTGCACACTTTTAATAAAATACAACACACACTTGAAAAATATGTGCTTGGTTCTAACACTCATATTTTTGGTGATCCTGGAAAAGATATCCTGTCATCTTTGGCTCGAATTTTACAGAACACAGGAATAAAAACACTTACTAGTGACCTTTCTAGAAGCACACTGAATATTTGCTTTTCAAAGTTCAGTCATGGTTAGACGTCACCTACATCAAAAGTCATTCCTGCTCCTGCCTTCAGATAACCCATGCATACTCACAGGGCCATGCAGAAATAGACAGTTTCAAGCCACTCAGGCAGGGTTTGCAGAAAAGATACGTGGCCATCTTTCTAGGGAAAACATCAAAGTATTTAGACATTCACACTGTTGGAAATAAACAAAAAGCCTGTGTTTCAAAGTGTGTTTCTTCGCACTTCTTCCTTTGCAGAGCTGGAGTCCACTCACTTCCTACCCTTTCAAGAAAAAAACCTGTTTAAATGGTGGAGGATTTATGACAGTTCCTCTCCCCCTTCTCCAGGACAAATCACCCTGGTTTCTTTGACTTCTGCAGAGCACTCTGGAATGCCCTGACTCTATTAAAGTGCTTGGCACCCTGTGGACCTTAATAAAATACTCTGGACAAACTGGCTAATAGATTGACTTTTGTCATAGATCTTATTTCCCAAACTTCAAAACATGCCTGTAGCTTTCCTGTCCAAGTTCAAATATAGTATAACAACACACCACAAGAGCCGAGAGGCAGGAAGTGCATCTCTGAACCTGGCACCATAGTCCTGAATGGAAAATACCATTTGTTTCCTTGGCAATTTGTCCTTGGTAAGTGGAAAAAAATGGGGAGCAAGGGGTTAAGGCTACTGTGAAAAGGACACACTGCAGCACCCAGTTCTCAGAAGATGGGGTAGGGTGGCATATTCTGTTAAAAGAGTGTCACTGGGAGCAGGCTAAATGTTTCGTTCTTCAGTAGGAAGTTGGAGCAGAGGTCTGAAGGTCTAATGGTCTCATGACAAGCCACTTCTGCTCACAAGTTCCTAATCAAGAGTTGTACGGCAGGAAGGAAAGCAAAGGACACCAACTAATGAGAAAGTCACTAGTGGCACAGAAGCTGCAGGGCAGAAGACCTTTCCAACACGTTCAGAGCCAAAAGAGTACCTTTTAGTGTTTGTTTTGATTATATTTGCCTGTAACCCAGCAACTGGGCCCAGATGCCAGGAGTCCAAAGAGAACACGGCTGATGACCGGTGTAGGAAGCGAGAAGGAAATAGCTTTTGTGTCCTTCCTCAAGAGGTTCTTCTCAAGGTGAGTGAAATGAGCCGGGGAGGGCCCTTTGAGACTGTTGCGAACCCTTCCTCATTTTTTCTAACAATCGTCAGGGTGATTTATGACACACATGTGCTCATTACTGGCTGCTTCTTCTTCTTCTTTATTTTTGAAGACAGGACACAGTGGGAAATGAGAATCTTGAGCCAGAGTTAAGCTGATCTTTTCAAGCAAGCAGATGAGTTTTCCAGTCCCCTCCCCTCATCTTGAGTCCTCCCTCCCTGGATTGTGATGTCCCCTTACCTAAAGTAATCAGTCATCTGCTCAGTGACGCTGTAAATGTTTGGGTTTCAAGGCTCTCACATTGCTCAGGAAGCTAAGACACCCCTGCCCCCATCTGTCACGACAAGCTAAAGCAATGTGGTCAATGAGTGAAGCTCATTAGGCCTATGACAGAGTCACATCAAAATGACCTCAGAAAGAGAGAAGGCTGTGATTTCAACAGACTTCCAGGAAAAGAAAAACACGCTTACAGTCTAACATATTCTTTGCAACTCGGTAGGCTGTTACTCAGTTCAATCTAAGAGCCCCCATTCTTAGTGTGGTTTTTCTTTGTTCATGACCTTCTAGAAATAAGGAAGTAGGAAGTATTGAGGGGCATGGGTTTTGTTTAGCCATCAGCCCTGGGGCATTTGTAGATAACTGGGGAGAGAGATGGAGCTACCCAGGGCCTTGTGTGTGGTAGGTAAGTACCATATCACTAAGCTGAAAGTTATAGATGTAAATCTTAACTTTTTCTTTGCTAGATGAACCAACCCAAATTCATTTGATGGGTTTTATTTGGTGTGTTAGAAAATAACTGAATGAAAATATTTCAGCATTTCTTTTATCCAAAGACTCCTAGAGTTCTCATGATGATAATTTAAGTAGAAAAAAAACACGTGAGTTTCATTTGGTTGGCACACTTGGTGATTGAGGTTTCCTGATTGTTCAAACATTCTTTGTTCGTTTGACACTCGAAACCTTTGTGACAATACTTAGATAGTCAAACTTAACCAGGCTGATGACTCAGGTGACATTTTAGAATCCTGCATTGTTGCAAAACCACTTTTCTGGAGTCCATTACAGAACTTCACAGTGGTAGTTTGAAATTATCTGTGAAGGGAATTTTTTTGTCATAGAATGTCCTCTACTCCAGGAGAACCAATTGTATCAGTAGGGGCTGGGACTTTAGTTCTGTAGCTACAATGCTTGCCTAGCACACGGGAAGGCATCCTCAACTCCCACTAACCAGGTACACTGGCACACACTTGTAATCCCAAAAGTTCAAGGTCAACCTTAGCTACACAGGGAGTTCAAGGCCAGCCTGGGCTACCCAAGACTCTATCTTAAAACCAGCCATGTCACTATATATATAAAAACCAAACAAACCTCTGCTTCTAAGTCATCATTCTAGATACAATTATATATTACTATAAAACTCAAATTCAAATATGGGGCAGAGAATAAGTGAATTGGTAAAGTATTAACGCTTCACTCATGCTGACAGTTGCAAAAGCACAGCTCAATTTTAATTTAATTTTCCTTGAAAATTATTCCCTAACGTTTTTAAAACCACAGGGAAAAAAAAATTCTCCTATAGGTAAAACTGAGCAAATCAGACTTGTGTTGTGGTCATTCTTTCCATTCTGTCTGTGATCTTCAGAGAGGTTTTTAACAGTACCATTTGGGGGAGAACATCTGAGGTGTCCAAACCTCTGTGGTCTGTCATAGCCACTAGGGAGTGGGCCAGGAAGAATTTGCCATTTCTACTGGCAAACTCGTAGAAGCTACATGATAACTTTGCAATTTGGTTTTTATTTGTTTTTTAAGGTTTATTTTCTTTTTTTTTATGTGTTTGTCTGTGTGAGTGTATGCCATATGTATGCGGGTGCCAGTGGAGGCCAGCAAAGGGTGTCAGATTCCCTTCAGTTGGAATTACAGGAGGTTATGACCTAGCAGAGTTGGGTCCTCTGGAAGAACAGGTTCTTAATCACTGAGCCATCCGTCCAGCCCCAAACCTTGCACTTTGAGTCTACATAAACTATACCTTTCTTTATAGTCAGGCACCAACTGCTTAAAAAATAAGAACACTTTAATTCAACTATGCAATAAATATGAAGGATACTTTAAGTGGTGAAATATCTTTGAAAAATGAGTTAAACTCATAAAATATACTAGATGTGTTTGTGAATGAACAAATGACATGAATTTTTTAAAAAGTGAGCAATGCCAAGGATGTAATTCAATGGTACAGTGCCTACTAGAGTGAGTAAGGCTTTAGGTTTGATCCTCAGCAAAACAGCAATAATACATGTCGAAATAGCAAAGATTATGTGACAGCCTTGCTCATTCAAGACCAGCCTGGGCTGTGAGTCCAAAAAGAAAGAAAGGGGGTGGGGAGGAAGGAAGGAAGACAGGAAAGGAGGAAGAACATAGAGTTTGGAGAGACTGAACCGTTAAACAATGTTAGATTGCTAAAGTAATTAGATTGTTAATTTTCCTGCTAGGGCACATTGAATAGCTCACTTATGCAAACAAGGTAAAGAATGGTAATAAGTCCTGACACCAACAATTTTCAGAGATTAAATTCAGTGCACATCTAAGACTAGCACAGAATCATTTCATTACCCTAGGATATTCACATAAAAATTAAAATTAATATAACTCCTCTTAACTTTGTTTTCCTGAACAAGAACTGAAGGAGCCACTGTTGTGCTGCTCTGTTCACTTAGGGCAGGAAGCTGTGCCTTGGCTCCCATGGGTTCTGAGTTCTATTCTTTGCAGCAGCGTTTTCTTCTGCGGTGTTTCTGGTCAACAGCGTGTCTCCGCTTCTTGAACATGCTGTGATCGGCTGTTTCTGTAGATACTGCTGTATCCAGGCACAGGGTCTTCCACATCTCCTGCCCATGGCTGAACGCCTTCCAACTTGTCTGTTCTGCCCTTGACACTCCACGTTACAGCATCAGCATTTTCCACAGTTCCATTTGTTTGTATTGTTTTTGGGTTTTTTGTTTGTTTTTTGAGACAGGGTTTCCCTGTGTAGCTCTGGCTGTCCTGGAACTCTGTACACCAGGCTGGCCTCAAACTCAGAGGTCTGCCTGCCTCTGCTTCCTGAATGTTGGGATTAAAGGCATGTGCCACCACTGCCTGGCTCACTTTCTACTCTCTTAAAAAAATATTTTTCACATTTATTCATTCAGTTATTTGTGTGTGTGTGTGTGTGTGTGTGTGTGTGTGTGTGTGCATATGTGAGTGCCATGATGTGTGTGTAGAGGTCAGAGGACAACTGGCAGAAGTCAGTTCTCTCCTTCCAACATGTGGGGCCTAAGGATTGGACTCCAGTCATCAGGATTGACAGCAGACAGCTTTACCCATTGAGCCATCTCACTGGCCACACTCTCCATTCTTGAACACAGTATGCAAGTTTAAGTTCGCCTGGTTGGGCTCCAAATACCTCTCAGCTTTCTCCTCCTCTTGCTCTCCAATCCAGCATCCTGTCTTTAGCTTCCCCAGGCCACCATGCACTTGTGTTTTCTGCACACTGGCCCCTTTCTCCTCCTCTTGCCCTCCAATCCAGCATCCTGTCTTTAGCTTCTCCAGGCCACCATGCACTTGTGTTTTCTGCACACTGGCCCCTTGAGTCCATTCTTATTTGCACACCCACCCTACTTTCTTCACTTAGGGCTTTTTATTTGTTTGTTTGTTTTCACTTTTTCAGATCCCACTTGTCCTTCCTAAAGAAACCTTTCGTAACCTCTCTGCACAGTATAATCTCTCAAGACATTTCCTTCAGGCTGCTGCTAGCCTACCTTTGTGGGAATTACAGATTTTTTTTTTAAAAGTTCCTTCTTGCAGATGCTCTTACGGGGGCAGGTATCGCTTCTGCTGGTGTTCAACCACGGTGACTCTTCCCTCCTTCACACCTCTCACAGCAGCAACGGAACAGTTCCCATGCAGACTCGCTTCTCTTTCCACTCCCTCATCCTCTTCCACTCAGCCCCGTTGGACCCCCAGCCCCCGGAAGCTGGATTTCTGTACAGCTGTAGCACACTGCCTGGCCCAGGACAAGTGCTTAGTGAGCACTGGCAAACCAACCAGCGAGCCCAGTCTTCTTGTCACTGTCTACCCTCTCCTCCACTTGCCCCTTCCATGTCCATCTTGCTGATCAAACATTCTGGAGGATGACAGAAACCTTCCAGAAGGCTCCATAGGGGGCTATTCACATTAAGATGGAGATCAACCCCTATTTTCATAGGATAGAAACACTAAAATCATCATTGTTCAGAGAGGATTTGCTTGTAATATACACTACATCTTTATTCTAACAATGAGATATTTGATAAATGAAAGAATCAGTGTAGTTCTGTTAGACAGATAATAATAAAATACTTTTGAACCACCAAAATAAATAAATATCATCAAATGGGGGAGGGGAGTCATTTATGATGAATTTGGAGAGGTTTACAAATGAAATGACTGGGCCAGAATCATTGCAGGGAAAAGAATGCAACTATGATGTACAGTTGAGCAGTTGAGCATGAATTGCAGCTTTGTACTTGAGGCTGAAGAGAGATGCTTGCAAAGCTTAAATCAGTCTTCTACTCGACAGATGTCAAGAAATGTCAGTCCTCATTACTTTGGTAAACATGGAAAAAAAAACTTGATATCAACTTCAAAGAATTAAGAGGGAACATCCATGTGTCTGTAAACTTTAAATAAATATTTTGTAATTAGCTAAATAATTTGACTTAGAAATGAAACAATGGCTAATTGAGATGAGTGGAGAAAATATATAGCAATGAGCACATATTGATTGAGTAGAGAAGATGAAAGGGTGGGACTCCATGTCTTGGCTATTTGTGCAAATACAAAATTGGTATCTAGTTGTCCCTTCTTTTTCTCTTGATATTCTGATGGGTAATGGAAAGGTGCTTTTACTGTCTTTTCTACTCCTAAATCCAAATCCTATTAGAATACAGTGTACCGAGAGCAAAGCAGAATTCTCAAGTAAAATGTCGTCAAGATTGAAATAAAAAATAGAAGGTAAATATAAAGTTGGTCTAAATGAATATGTACAAATAGTGTGTATTATTAAACTTACTAAGAAAGAAAATGTTTAAACATGAGCATTCCTACATATGCACTAATAATTTGAGTTGATAGGCAACTTTGATAGACTAAAATTTACCGTGAAAGACACAGGCTGGAGAGATGGTTCACTCCAACTCTCAACTCTCAGCTCACTGGTTAAGAGCACTAGTTGCTCTTTCAGAGAATCTGAGTTTGGTAGCAAGGATCCACATCAGGTAGCTCCCAGAAGTGTGTGACTCCAGCTTCAAGGAATCCAATGCCCTCTTCTGGTCTCTGTGAATACTTGCACTTTCATGCATATACTCACACACAGACACACATGCATACACATAACTAAAAATAAAATTTTAATTTTTAAGATTTTAACAAAAGAGTAAGTCTTTTTTGGTTTGGTTTGGTTTGGTTTGGTTTGGTTTGAGACAGGGTTTCTCTATGTAGCTTTGTGCCTTTCTTAGAACTCACTCTGTAGACCAGGCTGGCCTCGAACTCACAGAGATCCACCTGCCTCTGCCTCCCAAGTTCTGGGATTAAAGGTGTGCACGACCACTGCCTGGCAAGTCTTTTTCTGAAACAACTTATAACATATTTTTTACTTTTTTGTAGTCAACTAAGATGTTGTTCTTGAGGGAAAGGCAGATTAAAGATCTTGTAGGCCAAAATTCCTTGATTTAGAATTAGTTCATTACATCATTAATAGTATATTTGTTGGGTGCTTGATTTATACCAGAAAGTGTGGTAGGTGTTGGGCATATACACAGAATAAACCAAAGTCCCTGATTTCATAGAAGTCATGCTTTGGTTGGTGGAGAGAAAGAATATCCAAAAGAAAGAAATTATGTCAGACAGCACTAACAGGGGCTTAGCGTACATGTGTGCTTACATATGAGTGTGTATTTGTGTGGGAAGTTGATATGATAGATGTAAAGGAAAGCATCTCAATATAATGATATTTGAGTTGAGAGAGACCTTCATAAAGAGAGTGTCCCTAGGGATATATGACAGCAGATGATGCCTAGAAGAAGGATGAAGAAGTGCAGGAATCCCATAAGACATAGCAACCCCGTGAAATCCCAACCGTCTGAAAAGATGGAGGCAGTAGAAGACACAAGCAGAAGAGAAGTAGTAACAAAGTCAAAGAAAGATGCTACAGCCCAAGGTCATCCAGCATACAGTGGAATTTTTCTATTGAGTTACCATAGCGTATCAGTCACTTCATCTGACTTAATATTTTTAAAACATAATAATTCTTCATTGATTCTTTAGAAATTTCACATCATGCACCCCAATCCTGCTCACCTCCCAGTCCCTCCATATCTGCCCCTCACCCTTGCAGTATGCCCCCCAAAATTAATTAAAAACAAAACAACAACAAAAAAACCCATCTCGCTCCTCCATCTTTCCAACACCTCTTCATTCATCCAAGGGGCATCAAGAACTGTGGTGTGTCATGAAGTATACACCTTTTGTCCAATCAGCACGACCCACACAATGTTCATTGCAATGAGTCATTGATCTGATTCAAGGCCCTGGCCTCTGGTACACCATCATCACCAGGCCTTCATCGAAGCTCCTCTCGGATATCCTATTGTTGCCCCGAGTCATGGAGATTCTGCAGTTACTGTTCTGCAGGACCAGTCCCTTCACATACTTCAGCAGCATCTAACTAATACTTTTATGAAGGTCACTCAGAATAAATTGTAAGGGATCGAGAGTAGAAGTGTAGAGACTTCTGTTAGTCATTAGGTTACTAGAACAGACTCGTCAAGAGATTATGGTGCCCAGGCCCAGATTAACCATAGAAAAGTAAAGATTTTCTAGAAGAAAGGTATACTTTCACATGTGTGTAGTGTGGGTGGGAATGAGGGTCAGGGTGGGGAAGAGTTAATGATAGACTGAATATTGAAACAGTAAGGCATTAATGATGGCTGAGGGTTAAAAAAAACAAAACTATTCCATAAAAAAATGAAACTATTCCATACTGTCAGAGAAGATAGGGGTGGGGGGTTGGGCGGGTAAGAAATCAAGGATCCAGTGTAGATATGGTCAGTTGATGCCTATTAGGCATCCAAGTACAGGTGCTGAATAGCAATGGAGGTCACAGGGGAGAGTCAAATCACTGATTCTCAACCTTCCTAATGCTGCAACCCTTTAACACGGTTCCTCATGTTGTGGTGACCCTCAACCATAAAGTTATTTCATTGCTGCTTCATAACTGCAATTTTGATATTGTTATGAATCATAATGTAAATGTCTGTGTTTTCCAATGGTCTTAGGTGACCCTGTAAAAGGGTGGTTTGACCCCTAAAGAGTCATGAACCATTGTTATAGATGCATGGTTTGGACTAATTCTTTCTCTCTCTCTCTCTCTCTCTCTCTCTCTCTCTCTCTCGTATGTGTGTGTAGGGGATGGGAGGTGTTTTTGGGTGTGTTACTTAAAGCACATGACAGGATGATGTAGGAAATGAATTAGGTATCAAGATAAAGAATCTGAAGAGTGAACTTAGATTTCTCCAACAATTAAAGTTAGGAAAATGCTGAGTGTCCCACAGAGGACCCTTGGCTGTATAGATCATCACAGTATAAGAGCTCAGCTTCTCAGGTCAACTGCAGCACATATTGAAATAATTCATTGAGACCTAACTCAAGTTTGAGATGTTTGACTCAGTCCCACACTTTTCCACAACAGCAGTTTTCCTCTACTCCAATACTCTGTTGCCAGAGCCACAGACAGAACTTCCTATAAGCAGTCAATTCCTAACCAAGTGCATTGAAATTTTAGTAGGGTTGGTAAAAGAGAATACTCAACTGTGTTTTTCCAAAAGTAGACTCTGAAATGAGACTGTGAGAAAGACTACATATTGCTGAGCATATTACTCTCCCGGGGCTGCTGAGGTTTCCTGGAGGGTCTTCGGAGAAATCATGTAGAACATGCTTCACATCTGTCAAAAGGGTGGAGGGAGGCTTCTGAGGTACTTCAGTCAGTAAAGCATTTACCAAATAAGAACTAAGTTTGATCTCTAGAACCCATGTGAAAAGAAGCTGAGCATGGTAGTGCATGCTGGTAATCTCTGTGCTGGGGAGAGATAATGGAGCCAAGCTTACCTAGAGAGCTCCAAGTCAGAGAAAGAGAGACAGATAGACAGACAGAGGCTCTCAAAAACACCCAAAGTTGTCCTCTGTCCTCCATACACATGCTCACACCACACACACACACACACACACACACACACACACACACACACACACATGAATGCATCCACACACATACATAAAGAAGGTTCAAAGTAGGGTAGCTAGTCACAGACTCCTTGGTTGTCAGTTACCTACCAAGCACATTAAACACGTCACATTTCTACACTGCCTTATACATGTTCTGTGGTGCTAACACAAGTTTCCAGGTAGAAAAACAAACATGCACAGAGCTCTAGTTAGCTTCCCATTGCTGTGATAAAGACTATGACCAAAAGTAACTTGGAGAAGAGTTTATTTGGCTTACACTTCCAGGTCACAATCTATCACTGAGGGAAGTCAAGACAGGGACTCAAGGCAGGAACCATAGAGGAACTCCTTTCTGACCCACTGTCCTGCTCATTCTTTGCTAGCTGTCTTGTACCTGCTGAGGGATGTTGCCACCTGTGGTGATATTGTGTTCCCCAAAATGTTGTGCACCCTAATAAACTTATCTGGGGTCAGAGAACAGAACAGCCACTAGATATGGAGGCCAGAAAATGGTGGCACACATGCCTTTAATCCTAGCATTCTGAAGGCAGAAATCCATCTGGATCTCTGTGAGTTCAAAGCCACAATGGAAACAGCCAGGCATGGTGACACAAGCCTTTAATACCAGGAAGTGATGGCAGGAAGCAGAAAGGTATATAAGGTGTGAGAACCAGGAACTAGGGACTGATTAAGCTTTTAGCTCTTAGCAGCAGTTCAGCTGAGATCCATTCAGATGAGGACTCAGAGGCTTCCAGTCTGAGGAAACAGGATCAGCTGTGGAATTGGCAAGGTGAGGTGGCTGTGGCTTGTTCTGCCTCTCTGATCTTCCAGCTATTAGTAAGACCTTTTAAGATTTGTGCTACAGCCACCCTAAGTGGGCTCGGTCCTTCTACATCAACTATCAATCAAGAGGAACATAGCCACGGACCAATCTAATCAAGACAATTCTTCAGTTGACTCCTCCTTCCCCCTCGACTCTAGGTTGTGTCAAGCTGACAATAAAAACTAACCAGGACTCAGATCCTTGAGATGAGAAGGCATCTGCATGCCCCAGAGTTTCCCATCAGAGCTCCAGGTGAACCAAGGGATGGGCTCAGGAGTGTAGGTATCTACGATGAAGGGTATTGTAAACCTGATTTTAGTGACATTGGCTCTTCACCATTGACTGAAAACTGTCTGGACTATAAACTAATAGTTCATTTGGGCAAATGATCGGGTGATGTTTTTGAAGCATTCATAAATTAGAGAAAATATATACTACATGAGAGTTTTTCTTAGGTAATATTTATAATGGTTTCAGAGTAACAAAATATAACAAATATTAGAAATTACAACATCTTGCTTGAAGTCATCTACCTAGAAATTTCTGGAAAATCTTCAAGTTTTCTGTGTAGAAAAAAAATGAAGGACAATTATATGCATGCCATTCTTTCTTTCTCTTTATTCTTTCTTGAACCACCCCCTACTATGGTCCTTTTTCCAACTGATAGCTGTTGGAAGAAGGAGGGTTGGTTTTATTTAAGGGTGTGAACTCTAGTAGCTCAACCAAACTCCAGTGGATGGCCACACACCCAGGAGTATATGGGCAGCACAAATTGGACTTGATGAGTTTAAAAAAAAAAAAAAACAACAAAACAGAAGACTCAAAGGTAGGTAGAAAAAGGGAGTTGGATCTGGGAGGAACTGGGGGAGGGATGAATATGACCAATATACATTGCATGAAATGCCCAAAGAACAAATAAAATGTTAAGAGGAAGCAAGGTGGTGGTGCACACCTTTAATCCCAGCACTCGGGAGGCAGACGCAGGCAGATCTCTGTGAGTTTGAGGCCAGCTTGGTCTATAAAGTGAATTCCAGGACAGTCAGAACTTTACACAGAGAAGCCCTGTCTTGAAAAACAAAAACGAACAAGCAAAAATGTTAAGAACAAGCAAATATCTCATTAGAAGGAATTATTCACACTTTTACCCAATGTAATCCTGCTTTGGTCTCTACCTGATAACCAATAGGTCTTTATTAGGTGATAAATATATGTTTTAGTAAAGTTTTCTTAACCTTTTACATTTATATATTTTTAATTCTAAAAATGTAATTAGCATAATAAGTGTTAGTTTTTATTGTGCCATTTTCAAACAGAATTTGTTTCTGTTGGTTTTCTTCCTCCCTTCTTCCCCGGCTTTCCTTGTCCCCTTGCTGTATCCTTCCACCCATCCCATAACTTCCTTTCATTGGCATATGCAACATGTCTTATTGCTCTCACCTTTCCTCAAAAGCTCTTTTCCCTCCATGTATATAAAGTTAGGGTGTACATGTTAGAGAAAACATGTGATATTTATCTTTCTGAGTCTGAGTCACCTCTCTTAATATAATAATTTCCAGATCCATCTATTTCCCATCAAATTTTGTAATTTTATCTTCATTTTATATGGCAGATGAGTCCAAAGGACTAGCTGTCTCATATGTGGGCAGCAGGAAGTGCTGACATCCTCCTTTAAAAAACCAAATTAAAAAAAAAAAACCAAAGTCAGCCAGACATGGTAGTACATGCTTATCATCCAACACTTGGGAAGTGGAAGCAGGAAGATCACGGGTTCAAGGTCAGTCTTGGCTACAAACTAAATTTAAGGCCAGCCAGGGCTACAAGAAATCTTGCCTCAAAAAAAAAAATTAACTAAATTCAATATAAACAAACAAAAAAATCAGCTGGCTGTGATAATGCAGGTATGCAATCCCAGCACTTTGAATGTGGAGAGAGGGATCAGCAATTCAAGGTCATCATCTGCTATCTCGATAGTTTAAGG